>VYZT01015848.1:0-47370 GCA_013400735.1 Pomatostomus ruficeps
GGAGTAACATAGATATGTAATGAAGGTATTTCCTAAAGCAAAGGTTTGACATTTTGCCACTTTCTGGGTATTGCACATAAAGCAAAAGAAAAGGAAGGCTAGAAGGACTGGATAGGCTAGAAAGGTGTGGAGATGTTGAATTTTGGAATGCTCTACAAAAGGATAGAACACAGTTATGTCCTTTCAGTTTGTGATGCCAAAATTAGACAAAAGCACTGCTCACCAACCAGAGACACCCTGCTTATTTCAAAGCTGAGCCTGGACCAAAACTGTACTGTGTGAAGAGTGACAAATCCTTTACTGAAAAGGAAAGTAAAACTCATCCAGCAAGAAAAGAGGTTTTAGTTCATAATGACCTGAGGAGAAAGAAAATGAGAAGCCAGATATAGCTTCCAATAGCAGCATGGTATTATTGTCTAGAAATATGTTTTATCATTTAGCAATATATTTCTCTGTTAAAGGATCTCAGACAAGTGTCACAGATTTCTGGTAGATGAACAAAATTTAGTAAAAAGCAGTCTACTCTTTATTTACATGCTACAAACTCTCTACAATTAGGAGTCTAAATGCAGACTACTAGCAGCCTAGTAAGTATCAGCAGCCCAGAATCCAGGCTATGCATCCCATCAGTGAACTCACTGGAAAGAGAAAAGCTTGAGTAGTGTTTATTGGATTTTGCTCTCTTTCAGGTACCAGCTATATATTTTGCAAATATATATTTGGCCATCGTCAAATTAGTTCTTTCTCACAGAAAGTATGCACATTTGAATGTACTAGAAAAGGAAAGATATCCTACTCTTTAGCAAAGTTGCATATTAAATGAGTTTACAAATATAGAACTGCTCAAATTTGATATCTCCTTTTCATTTCAGAGAACCCCAGTTGTTCTGCTTAGGTTTGATGGTGTAACATTAAGAAGAGAGCAGAATTTGTTCTCATGTTTCAACTTCACCAATTGATTAAAGTTTTACCTGGGCCCTGAGATTTACTCACTTATGGCTAAATTACAGTTTTTCTGAATATGGTTTTAAGATTGAATAGACTCAGACAGTGAGCAGGTGAGCAATTGGTTTGCACAAAAAACCCCAACTACAACAAATGGTAGGTATGGCATTGAGTCTGTTGATACAGCTACATCCAGATCTGCTAGGTTTATTATTCCTTTACCATGATTAATTGCTAGTCATCATTCCTGGAGGTTTTTGCAGGCATGGATATTTCATTGTTCACCAGGAGAACAAAAGCTTTTACTTGTTATAGGCATCCATATGAGGTCATTACAGACAATGAAAAGCAGCTTATGAATAATTTCACTGAAAAACTATAAATTCTGTGGAATAACGTGTTAGAGTGCTCCATACTGTTGAAAGGGAAATGAAAGAATGGATTTTTCTTTATCTTTGCTTGAAAAACTTTCAAAGAGCAATGAAGGAAGAGACTGACAGATTGCTCTGCTTTGGAGAGCTTCAAGGGTAAAGCCTAAAAACCTTAAACTTCTTCACTCTGTAAAATCTTTCCTGCTGTAACTGAAGATGGCTTAAATAAGTAAAATATGCAAAAATTGCCCCAAGGACTAAAAAAGAGCATGAAATAAAATTCAAATCAAATGCACAATGGCACTAAATGCACAACTTTTGCCTGCGTGAAGAATACAGAATCATTAGTCACCTCTATTATCAGACAAGAGAATACTGTCCTCATCCTGTCAAAATGAGCAGTAGTAGAAATTTACCAAATGTTCATTGATATTTAGGAACAAAAAGGTTGAGCTGAACATTGATTCATGACACCAAGCAGCATCAAAACCTCAGTGTGATCCCTTCAAAAAGACTAAGGAGTCAAAAGTCATATTCACTTCTGGAAAAGAAGACAATAAATACTTTTAAAAACTACTACATAGAAGTATAAGATTTCAAATTCTTTGAAGAGTACAGCCAGCATTGCATTCTAGGGTATATTAGTTATGAGTCTGTTTTCCCATCATATATTTGTCATGAATATTATCAGTATACTAATCAGCATTTGACTCAACTTTTCTAATACCCAATGTAAACCTAAAGATGAAACTTAAGCATGATCCTCCATAACCACTATATGGGCTGGGAGATTTCTTAGATCTGCAGTGATGAAAGAACAAAATACATTGCACTCAGGAAAGCATTTTCACTTATTTTCTCAATAAATGGTTACCTTAGAAGTAACAGAGTGCAGCTCAGAGCGTATGAATGTGGGAATAAGGAAATTGTACTCCCTTATGAAGTACTGAAAAGTTGTGCTTCATTAGCAGAACTACTGATTTTGGCTTCTCTGCTGTGGGTTGGGTTAGAGGGAGTCCTAAACTTGCCTCTGTACCACTTGATACACAGCTGCTGGGCTCTGAGTTCACCTCTCTAAATGTTGTTTCAATCCCCTTCCTAGGTCACACCAAGACAGTGCCAATCCCATGACATGTGGAATTAGGATAGGCAGAACCATCAGTCTGTGGCAGGACTCCAGCAAGGCACAGTGTCTCTCTTTGGTATGATGAGAGAATCAGGGCCAGATGAGCATCTTGACTGATGAGATGACCTTTCCTTCCTTCTGGCTGGGGAAGTCAGATGGCTTTGTAGGGAGGAGGTTTAAAATTTTTTTAGAAGCTTAATTTCCTTCCTTAGTTCTCTGTCTCACCAAAACGACAGAAGGATGGTCACCAGCAGAAGAAATGAAGCTGCAAACCTGCTGAATAGCTAGTCTGACTGTACAATATGGGAGGATGTAGCCTGTACCCAACTGCCAGTCAGAGGAATCCCCACATTTCCCTCATATAAGCAGTAAAAGAAACAAAGTGGGAATGGTCTAATAAGAGCTGTCTTTGGACCTGAAAATCTGCTGGGGAGCTGCCTTTGTTTCCACAGTTGCTGGAGACATCGCAAGCAGAGCACACCTGTTTCATCCCTTGTGCATCTCTCAGGAGAGATACGAGATGTGAAAAATCCTGTGTCCAAGCAGCTCAAGGGCTTTTCATTCACTTTAAGATTTGTTTCAAACCCAGCATTTAAGGTGTAGTCTTCCCAGCCATGTGCACTCTGTCTTTACAGATGTGTATTTGTTCCATCCTCCCATGTTCAGTGTGAATCTTTTGTTGAGAAATATTTACCCTACTGTGATAGTGCCAAAAATCATTACTTGGTGGTTGGAAAGGGCTGCATTCAGGGGTGAAGGGGAGATAACTGTGGCACTGCAAAAAACTTCTATGAGCTACTGGCTTTTACATAACTCTTAGAATTTACTATCTAATGTGCCTCATAGGCAGACTAAAATTAACTTACCTCAGACGACAGAAACTCCAGAGAGAGCCAAATTATTCCTCACAGTGCATGTGTTTCTCTCTTCCACAATAGCCTGACTATAAGCTACAAGTCAAAAATGAGTCTGGTCCTAAATTCATGTGGTTATGCCCTTAATGAAGATAGAAGTCTGACTCATGGTGATTAAATTTCAGTGAAATATTGAAGAATGTTTAATTGGTTTCAATACCTCAGCAGTAGAAATGAATTTATTCTGTCATGACTAAAATTCATAACCATGTTTCAGAAAATTAGGAGATCTTTAATGACCATGCTGGCAACATTTTGCAGTTCCATAGAAAAGGTGAATGAACAGAAAAGTTTGTATAATCACCTGTGTAATTTCTCACTCCATAGTGTAAATGTATGATAGCCTGCCACAGATTTCACTCAGGTCTTTTTTCCTCATGTGCACTCTGGGTTTGTTGGCAGATACTGTCCTCTTTATTCTCTAAAGTGTCCCAGAACATTCTTAGTCTTATTTCTAATGCCACTGTTATGTGGATTTTTTTACCTTGCTATGGAATGAATCACTCCACCCTCCCTCCAGCACGAAGACAAATGTGGTTGCTGCTCCCGAACATATGGTGGAGCCTAAAAAAAGGGTTATCCTGTAGGAGTGCATCTCTATGCATCACTTTTCACACCGTCCCCAACAGAGAATTTAAGAAATGATAGCTTTTCTTTTTGTTTCTCAAACTGCTCATGTTCAGCATTTTTCTGTCTACTGCTTTCCAACATGCTCATGATTCCTCGAGAGAGGACAGCCCACTCCCAGTACAACTGGCCTTTTACGTATTGCTCAGCAAACCTGGATTTGCTCTACTTTCAGGGACAAATTTTGTAAGATTCAAAAGCAAACGTACAGAAGTTTTCTTCCTTTCTGTGTTCATGATTTCTGTGTGACCTTATAGAACATTTTCTTTGGTCTCTGAAGAGAGAAACCTATAATCATATGAAAAAACAAATTTTCAAAGTTACGTATTTCTATGCTGCTCTCAGTTTGAGAGAGAAGGTGCTAGCATAATGTTTTTTCCCAAAGCAATCTTCTCAGATTACAAAGTCTGTCTCCCTCACGAAGCTATGGACATCTTCAGTGATCCATGGGATGCCAGCAAAGGGTTATTTTCCTGTGAACATTCTCTAGTGTCAAGCAAATCCATTGAGGACTTCAGAATGCTTTAACCAATATTCAAAAGTATTTAACTAGAAAAGTCTGTAATAGAAATGCTTTCTATCACTCAAGAGGCAGCTACCCTGAGTTGAAGGAACACCTGGCTCCATTTTTGTCTGTAAGACAATTTTATACAGGTGGAGATGGCTCCTCCAATGGTTCTGTGCATTGGCTAAAATAAATTTAAAGCTTATTAGAGAAATGGCTACTGTAGTTGCCCACACCAAAGTTTACTAATGCATGAAAAAAGCAGACCTAGCTAGGAAAACTGAATAAAATACAACCCTCTTACCTAAGGAGAAATCGCAAATTTGATGTCAGAAATGCACACTTCTAAGGAATGGAGGGAGAAAATTTTTCCATGGATGCAGGACGACTCAGATAAAGGTGAATTTTAAGTATATGGGCCAATATGACCATAAAAGAAAATACAGAAAAAAATGCAAAGGCATGAGGATTTTCATCTTGGTTTAAATCAGAGTAGACTCATGGGCATGTGCACAGGGACCCTAGGGAGCTGTCTGGTACTGAAACTGCTCACCTAGCCACAAGCACAGTGTCTTAACAATTCCTTCAATGATGACCAGCAAGTGTTATAAGGCTGAGCTTGTGCTCTCTAAACCTGACCTAACCTGGACCACTGCACTGAGATTGTGATTATTTCTTAAAAGAAATCTGCTCTTGCAATCTCTCCCCTGCAGCCCTGCTGGCTTTGCAGTGCTTGAGGCCTTCACACAGACATATCAATAACAGCAGGAGGACCAGCAAAAAGGGAGTCACTGATGAATGACTGCAGGGACCACTGACCATCCCAGACAGCAACACATCCCAAAGACACACCTGGACCAAACATCTTCCACAATGATTCACAGCACAGAAGGCAGCCTGAAAGGCAGAGACGT
This sequence comes from Pomatostomus ruficeps, assembly GCA_013400735.1. Taxonomy (NCBI): domain Eukaryota; kingdom Metazoa; phylum Chordata; class Aves; order Passeriformes; family Timaliidae; genus Pomatostomus; species Pomatostomus ruficeps. The sequence continues at coordinate 5,403 of VYZT01015848.1, forward strand.
GTGTCTGCAGTGGTCAAAATATCCTAGGATGCAACAACCCAAGGGTCTGGCTAGTGAAGAACATCCCTACAGTGAAGCAATAGAGAAGTATACATTTTAATATTTTTCCATCTCAGATCCAGCCCAATGCAAAGTGTCATAATACCCTCTTAGTTTACTCAAGTACAAGTGTTTTTACAAGCTGTATCTTGCTGAGATAAAATCAATTCAATACATTCCAGTGGAACAGGATAGGAGACACTTTGTGGATCACAGCTTAATAGCTTACCCAGGGAATAAACAAGGATAGAGAGAGACTTTGATTCTGCCATATGCTTGCTGCACCTGTGGACACTGCTTAAGGTTTGTTAGGGTCTTTCCTACCAGACTTCTAGACAAGCAGAAATCTCTGAAATGGTCAGTACCTGTTGTTTCCATCAGCCTTACTTTCAGTAATGTTCAGGGAGGGCTGGTAATTGGGAACAAGTACTGACTGAGAGCTTGACAGCCCCTGCCATGTCAGTTATAAGGGGTCTGCTTAGCTCTCAAGGAAGATGAGGCCGTGTAATACCTTTTTTTTGATACAGCCTAAGAAGATCCATATGGCTGCTATGACGTGACTGCCAGTTAAAGTATTCACTCACAAAAGTTAAGGCAATTGAAACCCTAATGCCTACAATTGTAGCTTTAGCTTACACAGAGATGTTTGGTTTTATTGATCCTGCTGACTTTACCAGAAGACTCTGATTGACAGTTTGACTGCTTTTACATTCATGCCTTTGTAGGGGGTGGTTCCCAAATGTTAAAAGCAGTATGGGCAGTCATGATCATCTAGTATGTTTTGTCCAACAGAGTCCAGCACAAGCTGAGGACTTTATCCAGGGATTCATCCAGTGACAAATTGTGGTTTACTGGACATGGGGACTTAAGGATTTCTCGGGCAATGGAAAGTTGTTGACTCCACCACTGTCTACTGGTTCATACCACAACATCAAAATGTCACAGATCATTTCCACTTTGAATGTATAGGTCCTCACTTCAGCCTGAGAAAGATAAAGAATGGTTTACACAATCTGCATATGAAGAAAAACCAACTAGCAAAGAACAGGCTTAAAGGTAGGATGGAGACATAGCCTATTTAAAGCTGTTGTGAATTATTAAAGTTCTGAATTTTGCTTTTGGAAGCATAGAGGATGGTATGAATTTCTGTTTATGCAGAGAGGAGAGAAGGTGTTGTAGAGATTCAGAATATAAAAAATAATCTCATGGGTGGTGGATGGTCAGTTAATGGCCAAGATGACTGGCTAAATAGTCAATGGCTTTTTATAAAATAATTTTTATAAAGTGATTGAACAACAGACTTGAGAAAGCCCAGGTGGTCACAGACAACCTGTTGGAGGCCATGATAAACACGAAGACAAGTATGAAGAGTTTAATTATGGGAAAACACCTAGGATAACTGGTTGAAATTGAACTGGATACAAAGACACCAAGGAAAAAGGAAGACCATAATACCTCATGCATAAAAGGTATTTAAAGCCAGTTCTAGAGTGTCCAGAGATAGGTTGGTTTTTTGTACTAGTCACTTCCACTTGAAACATGCCTGTGACTGTGAGGTACTTTTGCTTGTTATTATCACTATTAAAAGTGACATAGAAAAATTCCCAAACATTTAGCAGATTTTTCTGAAGGTCACAGGACCATGTGAACACAGAAGAATGTAAAACCAGTACCTTTTCAGCTTAGCATGTTAGTTTCTGCCATATTACTCTGTTCTAAAGTGTTTCTACTATCACACAAACGTGGGGGAAGCCAGCATCGTTCAGCCCAAGGGTTTTGTGCAGCGGATCTTTAATGCTTTCCTGACAAGCCATTTTCAAAACTTCTGTTGTGTAGATGAAACAAAGGTGACCTTTATCCTTTGCTTTTCTCTATTTAAGGTCAGCAGCAGTTTTGTGATCTACTGACAATGGCACATGATGCCCATGGAGGATATCCCATTGCTACCAATGATTAATAGTTGCATTACACTCCCCTCAGGGTCACAACTACTCAAAGCGTGAGAATTTGAGAATGATGGAACTTCCCTGGTACAGATAAACTCATCAATCCTTCCAAGCCAACAAAAATCACCAGCTCTCTAGGAGTTTCTTCACAAGTCGGGGTATCGTTTTCAGATTAACATGTGCATGTAACACAAGAGTGTTTGTGTGAAACCAGATCACTGACAGGAGATACCAGAGAAGGAGGTTAAGACAGATTATTGTACCTTCTAAACTCTGTTCCCCGTTGTTCACCTTGCAGAAAGAAAATGTCAGAAAGGCAATCATTTGTTGTCCAGTCTGTCTGTGTCTGTGGCAGACATTTCATTTGCAGTTGTGCTGGGAAGTGCATTCTGAAGCACATGACTTATCCCAAAAACAGCAGTATAATAACATCACGAACCAGCTTCCAAAAGGGCTGCCTGTGGGAGTAGTGTATCAGTCACGTCATTGGGAGATATATCTGCCAAATTTAGCCACCAAAAGCTTTTATTTCTGGTAGCTCTGTAGAAAAAATTCACACATCAAAGAAAGCTGGACTATGTTTAGGCTAGTGGATTGTCTAGAAATGGCTCAGCCACTAAAGCTCCACCTTCCTGGCTGCTCAGAGCTCCAAATCACTATGTAGAGACAGAGTCTTGCTCCCATCCTGGCAAGGTGAGGAGCCAGCCCCGTGGTGAGTCCAACTCTTGGGTCCTACCTGAGATGTGGCCCCCAGAAAAGCGAGAGCAGATGTCACCCCGCTCCAACTGGGCATAGGAGCTGGTGGGAGGAGGAAGACAACCCTCCTTGAGCTGCCTCTGCAGCCATTGTCTGAATTAATGCTGGAGCTTGGGGGCACAGAAACCTCTCCAGGGGAGCCAGACAGTCTGTTTGTGTAGGCTGACAACTACACTCAACTTTTTTGTAAACAAAACAGAAGGCTCGTGAGATTGCCAAAATGCTAACTCTCTGCTACACACTGTAATTTTCGGCTGTGAAGTTTAACAGAGCTTTTCTGAATTCATAACAGAAAAGTCTCTTGTAGTTCTCAGAAGCTGCAGTTTATTAAAGAAAAAACTAAAATGAAATAGTTTTGTTTGCATCTTTTGTTTTTAATGAAATTATTCATAGGTTCAAGAAATATTAGCCTGTTCAGATACCCATTTTCAAAAACAGAACTTAGGAATCTTGTTTTTCAGTGAAAACTTCTAAAATATTAATGGAATCGAATATTATTTCCTACTTATTTTTCTTACATTTTCTATAATTTCAGTTTTCATTTTGGGAGAAATAGATCTACAAATTTCTGAGTTGCTCTACCTGTAGATATTTAGAATTCACAATGGCCTAATTAAGAAAAGCTTGAATATTTCATTGAATAGTCAGTCTCTGCAAAGTTTTGGTGCTTATCCAGATCTGATTGAACAGAAGTTAAATTTCCATAGCTTCTGAGGATGAAAAATAGGACTGAAACCCACAGAAAAGTCTTTTCTGCTTCCATTCCTGGCCTGCTCTACAGCAAAAGAAAGCACCTCATTTTACCTCTGTGGTGGAGTAGAGAATATAGTGGATTTTTATGGAAGTGTGTGTGTTAACCCATCCTTGGAAGCAGCATTGAATTTCTAATCTCTAAGTGCTCATAAGAGATTATTCCTCTTGTGATTATCTCAACTGTAGTTACCATTATGTTTGTGATAGACACATGTATAGGGACCATCCTATAGTGGCTCATGAAGCTGTGTCTTAAGTATATATTCATCTATCTGTGCTCAGTAAAATAATGGTTATCAAAAGAGGTATCTAAAAATAGTGGAGTGAGAAAAAACAGCAGAAGGATAAACAGGCAGACAAATCATAAAAACACAGGCTCAAATGATTTATCTAGCAGAAACATTTAAAGAAAAAATCTATGACAGAAAAGTCAACAGTCATAAATCTCATCATTATGCTAGTTAACAAAAAGTCTCACAAACCCTCAAGCTTGAGAATTCTGAATAGAAAATAAAAGCGAAGAAATTTCAGTCTGGCCGTAAATTAAATCACAAGTGGGAAAAGAGGATCCAGTCCTGAGGTCTGTTGTGACTTTACTAACCTCTTGATTTGTAGGAAGATCCGGAGGGGAACAAAATGAAAAGATGGAATACATTAAGAAAAGTTCCATGTAATTCTTATTTGGGAAAGGAAAGGGGGAGCAAAGATAAAAAAGATATTTTCCCCCAAATTGATCCCTCTGCCTCCATGTACCTTTCTATGTGCTCATGTCACCCTTTTCAGATTGTATCTTCCATCTTCATTTCTCTGCCTTTAGCTAAATGTTGTGAAGCTCTCTACTTCTTTGATCTGTCATTAAAACAAGGTGTAAGAGATAGCACTGCAGGTAAACAGCAATGTTTGTCACCTGCTGAGATGTGCTGTCACTGCCAGCAAAAATGCAAAACATCACACACTCAAAATTGGGCAAAACATCTGAGAATATATAAAGGGGGCTTTTTGTTTTGCCTAAGTGCTATTTGTTTTGTCTGTAGTGGGGAGGGCGCAGTTAGGATGGGGCAAGTGTGGTTTCTGTTGCTACTGTCAGAGAAAGGCTGACAAATGTGATGACTCCCAGGACAGGAACATCAGCTGGAGGATTTTAGCCCCTGCAGCCCTGACTGTGTGAGGCAGAGCTGCTTGGTTTGTGTCTGGCAGATGGACTCGTTACCTGTGCCAAACAATCCCCTCCCTGAAGGAGCTTATGTAAAGTATTTTGCATTAGTTGGATGTCTCCTGGACCATGTGTTCAAAGCTCCTAGAGGAACTAACATTGGATGCTAGTAAACCCATGGTACACTTTGACTGTAAAGTTGATTGGATATCTCAAATAAAACATAATTTTAGTGTTAAAATAGGGCTTTCTGCTAGATCCATTTTTTTCTTGTCTCTTATAAGAAAAATTAAAGTGAAAGCTATAGCTGAGGGGATCCACAATGTTCTTCCTCTTCCTGGCACCTGTGAGGGGTACTCTGCTCCCAGCCCTTGCTCTGCCCCTTCACCATGTCCTCTGCTCCTTTCCCACTCACCCATGAGCAGCTGCCTTTTCTCCCTGCACAGCTCAACCATCCCTTTGCCACTGAAGGAGCTGAAAGCAGGGACAATATGGGCTGGAAGGAGGATCTCCGTGATGAGGGGGGAGAGAGAAAAACAAACATGATGAATTTAGGGAGCCTTACATCCGGGAGGAGAGTAACTCCTCAAGGGGCATGATGTATGGTGGAGATGGGACTGTCATTCCAAAAGCTACATTCCAATAGTAACATCCACAACGAGATTGATAGCAACATTTCCACATTTCCATACAAAATGCTTCCTTTTTTTTTTTTTTTCCATAAGCAAACAAAACAACCGTTATGGAGAATTTTCAGTCTGATTCTTGACAGAAACAGATGTTGCAATATTGGAATTTCCCATGGGAGAGATATTCCAGTGTTTGTTCCATTTTAAACAGGGCTAGAAAATAAAACTGAGTTGATACATGGTTTGTTTCTTCATAGCCATTCCAGAGGCAGGTGTTTGGAGGGTGTGCTAGACAGATGTTGCACACTGCTGAAATGACTGTATGACCAATTACCATCGATCTGGGTTATTTTAATCAGTTTTTAAATCTGCTCCTTGTTTGATTTCAAGAACAATTACATTGTGGTTCTGTCCCATTATATGCCAGAGTAAGTTTTGTTTTGGCTAAACTGAGGTACTAGCTCCAAAATTTCCCCAAGATATTATCTTTTGTTTGGGAACTAGTAAATGTGACCTGATTTGAAAAACAGCCTGCAGCACTTTTGAGTATATGCCTCCCTGTCATCAGCAAGTTTAACTGGGAGAGGAAAATGGCAGGAGCCAGGAAAACACTTGCAGATCATGTCCCCAGGGACTTTACATAGGAAGGACTCTTGTAAGCTTCTATGGTTTTTCTTGGACTCCCTTTGGTACCTTAAAACCACAGAAAGTTTCTGGACTGAAATGACATGAAGAGGGTAGAAAACAGGTTTTAACCTAGTACAGACACACATGGTTTCACTAACCGATGGGCATGAAGCTTGGCAAGTATGTTAATCCAGCCTTAACTGTGGAGGTACAGGGACCAGCAAACTGTTGGGAGCTGGGTCAGAATGGAAGCTGTTTAAGAACAAGGAAATAAAAGGATTTACTCTAAAAAATACTCCAGCTCAGGCATAATTGGCTATTTAAACCACAGCCAATAAAATTATCTACTATGAAAGAGCCCAAATAGCGAAAAAAGAGGAAAGGTGAACCAAAAAACAATATTAGGTTTAGTGAGGAAAAACCTACCTCCTCAAAAAACAAACACATAAAACCTCATATGCCTTCATTAGTCAAGAGTTTATATAGCACAAGGTCTTCACCCCACATCAATCTGGTGTTGTACAAATGTGCAATGCTGTGCCCTGAAATGGGACTGCTGCAGTCCCTCAGGCGTTTGCTAATACTCTTCACAAGTGGGAATCCTGCTCCCAGTGTTTATTTCATATTTCCCTTTGCAAAGAGTTCTTCATCTCTCAGAAGTTGCTAGTGTCCCCAGAGAAAGAAAAAAAACATTAAACTACTAGCCATACATATAGCCTTGTGTCCTCAATGGGGGTCATCCCCTTAAGCAAGTCATACAAGAGACAGACATACTTCTGCACTGTTTTTTTTCTAGCAAAGGAATTGCAACATTTCTAGTGCCACTGAGAGTGCAGGAGGTTTGTCTGACCCCACCCAGAGAAGACAGAGCTGTCCCTGCCCTCTCTTCAGCCTGCAGCCTGTGACAGCAGCCAGCCTGGGCTCTGTGAAGCCCTGGACTGGAGGAGCCAGGTTCTGAAGGTGTCTCCTAGTGGCTGTTCCTTCTTCTGCCTGCTCAGGGGCTGCCATGTCATTGACTGAAACAGCAACCAGAGGAGGCTGCAAGGTCCAAAGAGTGGAGGAGAGAAGCAGGGGTCCTCTTGGCTCCATTGCCTGCTCAGCTTACAAGAACATTTGGCCCCCTTTCAGGGCTAGAAGGGAAGAGGCACAGAGAGACAAGACAGTTCCAAGCCAATTTCTTTCCTCCTCCCCTCTTCCACTGCCCAACTTTGGCAGCACTATTAAATTCCTCCCCGTGGCACTTCCAGGCTGTGAAACTCCACACTGCAGCAGAGAGAAGAGCAGGCATCAAGCTAGTGACACATCCTCACCCCAGTGTAACCAAGCTGAAACTCTGCCTCTACACACCCAAATTAGTAAGATTCAAGTTCATTTGGACACTGCCAGTCATCCCAAGCCTGCAGTTCACTGGGCGTGGAGGCTGTGCATCTTTCTCATTCTGCAGAAGCCTTCTGGAGCAGAGGCGTCCCCCACCCTCTCAACCCCAGCAGAAGGATTGATTCATCAAACCTGACTCTCTGAGGCAATCTGCCAGAAAACAGAGCTGCTGGTGGGGTGTCTTGATGCTGTCAGCTGCCCATATGTCTATTGGGCAGCTGCTGCCTGTGCAATCCCCACTTTGAGAAAAATGCAGAGCACGGTTTGGGATATCTACAGAAGAGCCAATTCCACAATCTAAGCCAATTAAATAAATGGATAATTATAAAAAAGAATTGGGTTGAGCAAATAGCACTTTTATTTGTTTTCTAGTCAAAATGAAGTAAATGATGAGACAATAAATATATTACAAAGCTTAGACAAATTCAAAGTGATGCAAGAGGAAGGGGAGGGAGGACAGATGGGCAAATACAGCATGAATTCACACCTAGTCCTAGCTGTCTCAAACTGTTCATCTCTGCAAATAAACTAATCTGTAAACCAGGAACAGCTGAACAAAAGAGGCTTAGGGTATAGCCTTACCTTGCTGAGTCCAGGGATTTTCAGCCACCCTAAAGCATGGCTGTAGCCATGTAGTGGATGAACCCTTTCCCATCCAAGGATGCCAAACTAACATCTCTCTTTCTTGCCCAGCACAAGTGCATCCATCTCTGCTGTTTTGGCACACAGGTGATTTTGCTTCCACTCTACAGTGCCCTCTGCCAAAGGCCAAAGCCTGTTTCCTTTCTGGACAGAGCCACTTTGTTGGATTCTTGTCAAATATTCTAGGACCTAATATGATCATGCTGTGACTCTGAGAGATCAGTAGGGCTGTGACAATAGGGCAGATCAGCCTGCTGGCTGTGCTGCTTTTCTCTGCTATGAAAATCAGATAATTTCATGTTAAACATGTACAATCCTCAATGGCATTATAGTTTTAAGGTTTCTTTAGATAAAAGTAGTAGCCTGCTATCCTCAGCTAGGACTGGATTACCATTTTGCTTGGCCCTATTACAGATTAGGATGGATTACTGGGTACATGTCTGTACTGTGTTCATATTAGACTGCAAAACAAGACACATTTGGGGGAAAAGGGTAGTATGACAATTAAATAAGCCATATAATGTTTTCAAAGACATCCATTACCTCATATTCTCTTCTTTGCTACTGAAAATTTGAGCTGCATTTTTCCTGTGCCCTTTTAAGAACGAAGAAAAGATAAATTACTTCCTTGTAGTACAAGCCTTCATTGAAAACCTACAAGTACAGCACTCAAAAAATTACACGGAGCATGAACCTAATTTCTGCCTCAAATTTTAAGTTCCTCAGTTTGTCTGAATCCCCTTCTTTCATCCTTCCCTAACCAAAGAATTAGCACAAAGACTACTCACCATTAACATCCCAACTGAAGCCCCAAAATAGGTTTAAATGAGAAGCGTTACATTCAGCTTGTACTGTATTACCTGAAAAGAGACTTTTGCTCACTCTGAGTGCAAATGTTTTGCTCAGAAAATCTGCCTTTTATAGGCAAATCCAAAAATAACCAGACTTGTAAGGGCTAAAGCTAATCAAGACTTTATTATATAATTTATTTAGTCCAGTGTGTTCTTCTCTTTATTTTTTTCCAGTGCTGTGTCTTTTCCAGTTCTATATTTTTAAGTCATTTCTCTAGGAAAACAAGCTGTATCATTGCTATTATTTGTTAGGGTTAACCAGTTCCATCATTGTACAAAGAAAGTACATTTTCTTCTGAACACAGCCTGAGCACACAAGCAGAAAGCCTGGTGTGAAAGAGAAAGGGTATAACAGGGAATTCAGAGCAAGCAATTAGGTAGGTAAGTCTGCAGCTACACCAGTGAAATAAAGCACCATTTTCTGGCTCTGTTTGTAATTTTTGACTTATTCTTGCCCTGCCATCCTCCTTGTCCCGTCTCATGTATTTGATATATAAAATAGTCCTACAAAACCAAATAAGTATAATTGCTTGCATAACCCTCAAAACAACAGACTCACAGTTAGAGCTCAACTGTTCAGCACTGGAAAGACAAGGAGCAATAGGAACCTGCTGCAGGAGGAGGTGCCCTCTTCCAAGACTGTCCTACCAAGAATCTAAAACAACATTAGCTTTGAAACGGGTAAAAAGGATTTCCCATGACTTCAGGAGGGAGCTGCATGGTATGGGGTGTCAGAAATCTGGGGAGATAGGAGCTGTCAAAGCACCCTCTTTCACCTGCCTACAGCCTGGAACCTGCATGTGAGCAAGTGGGAGCTCAGTTAAGCAGAATGATCTCAAACTGGCAAGGCAAATTTTAGTCATATAGAGTCTTAGGGCACAATAAACACCTGTGGATAAAAATAAATCATCCTCTCCTTCAAGCAGGTATTTTTCAGCCATTACTTTTACTATTGGTTCAACATACTTGAAGGAGATTTCTTAGTAGTCTGAATTGGTGGTGACCCCAGTGAAATGAAAGCTGAAGTGAGGGGAGGAAGGAAGTTCTTAGCCACAGATTTAGAAAGACTAGGAGTAGTTGTCACACTCTGCAGTTGCTGATACCGTTTCCATTCCTCCTAAAAGGACATGAGTAGATGTGACCCAAAATGAGGAAGAGATTAGAGTGGATCTCTGACATCTACTAGAATTCAATGGATGTGCAGTAGAGAGAAAAGGAGTGTTGGGAACTTGCTGTAGGCACTGAAGTGAAAACTCAGAGATCAAGTAGAGCACCTTGGGTGGTTAAATGTGCATTACATATAGAAATTATGGATATTTTACAGCTTTTCATTTAGAGATCAAATTGTTGACTCACCTGAAGCTAAATAAAAATATTTTTTCACTAGTTCATTTTGGCATCAGATGTATAACTTTTTATTGCAATAAAGGGTAGTGACAGATACTGGCGCTTAGGTTCAGAGCATCCAAGAAAGGCAATGTGGCAGATGTTATGGGCAAGAACTAGCTCATCCTGAATTTCCCTCAAGTGAAAATGCTCAGCGTTTAATGAGCTGAGTTAATAACTGGTAGCAGAGATAAAACAGGAGTACTGCTGTCTTATGTTGAATCACAAAATTACAGAAGATTCTGAGTGGGAAGGGACCCACAAGGATCATCAAAGTCCAACTCCTGGCCATACACAGGACTGCCCTATGAATCACATCATGTGCCTGAGAATGTTGTCTGAAGTGATTCTGATTTCCTTTCCACCTTGTGCAACACCCCTAGAAGTGGGATGACATGAGAATCAGGCTGTTTGCCTTCATATTCAAATCCTGAGGCTGAGCTTGGGGGTAGAGCTGTAGCATACAATTTCTCCACAGCCCTCAATAAGTGTTATCTGGCAGTAGTTAAACTTTGAAGGAAATGGGAATGCCTCCAAGCCGGCAGCAGGTGGTGTCCTGCCCTGCTCTGCTGGGGCACTGCAGCACAGCTGGCAGCAGTGCAAGCACCCTCTTACAAGCCCCCACGTAGATCCCACATGCTCCTGTCAGGGGACATGTCTCCTCCAAGGATAAAGGGCCATTGAGTATTCTGCCTGTCTGTGTCAGTGGTCAACCATAAAAATTGTCTGGGCAGCATCCGCATGGTCTGCTTCTGCCCATCATGAACTGGTCTTGCTCTGACCAATGAATTGCTCATCAGTTTCTCTACAAGCACCAAGTGGATGATAGTTTTTCACAACAATCTAGGACAATTTTAGGGACATTTCTGAGATATACGTCTACTTTTCTTGCATATATTAATTTTTATACATTTGTTTCATATTTTATATTTCTATTTTCCACTTAATTTTCTGGTAATACATGTAATTTTTCTCATTTTCACTACATTTTCTTTTTTATTCTTTAAAGATTTCTCATATTGCAAGGGAGGGTGGGGTGATGGAGAAAAAAACAAGCACAAACAAAAAAACAAGCAAAAAAACCACCAAACCCTCCCGTCCCTGTAATTCCTTCAGCAAAAGAAAGAAAATAAAAATAAAACACTAGATAAAAATGTTTTAAGCAGATACAAATAGAATCCCACAGTCCCAGAACACAGGCTTCTGTGAAGCAGCTTCCACATTATGACTGATGCCTTTCAGCAAGCTTGCACTTGCTGAGGGTACTCTAGAAGCCAACACACACTACTACTGCTGCAAACCACTCTCAAATGATCTGAAGTATCAAATGTCCATGTCAAACTTCCCTTCTGCTCTGATTATATAAATTTTGCTTCCACTTGGGACTGTGACTTCATGTTTTTATTTTTATGAAGTGACTCTCTTTACCTGTCAAATATAAAAGATTAATTCAGGGTGATTAATGTCTTCATGTGATGTCCTTCCTCCTTGTTTTATTTAATGTTTAAATATGTAAATACTTTGGTCAAACCAAGGCTTGTGTCCTGCATAAAATGAAACTGGAGTAGCTCAGCTTATATGTTGAGGCTGAGTAGGGGATTTTGCTCCAGGCGTGAGCCATGGAGGAAGGCCAGAGCAAGTCTTCATTTTTCTGAACCCAGTGTCCAAATCACAAGGACAAATATTGGGGTCTTTCAGAATAAATGAATCTGTCTTTTCCAAAGTTAACCAGTACTCTGTATTTCTAACTTTCCTCAGAGAGAAAATGTCATAAACACACTTTGCTACAGCATCAGGCTGTTGAGACAATTTGCCCTACCAGTAACAGGACAGAGCTTCCTCTCTTTTCAGTCTGTAGCTGGAAGATCTCCACACAATAGGCTTTCCTAGCAGGAAGCATTAGACAATTGCAGCCTCTCTGATGCTCAGTGTGACACTGCGTCTTGAGAGAACATCCTCACACAAATTAGATATTCTTGAAGTTTGCAGCACCTTAGTCATGAAGCACTTTCTTATTGACATGCACTTGACTAGAAGAGTGCATAGGTGTATTTATTCCACCATGCTGTGGGAAATTCAAGCTCAGTTAATTACTTCCTCCCTAGGTTAAAATATCCATAAATGCAAATGCCGAAGCTATTTTTTGCTCATGAAATGGAGCTGAACAATCACCTGATTGCTAAACTGCAGCCAATATTTAAATGAAAGGTGACAGGATAGTGGGGATCTCTGTTCAGCCACCCTGTAAAGCACTTGCAGTAAAAGGAGCTGTGTAAATGTAAATCATTATTATATTGTTTAAGTAATCAAATCCATAGCACCATTGTTTAAATAAACTGGAGATGTGGAGCCATTTATTCATATTTTAATGCTTAGACTGCCTGCTACATAAAATATATATTTAAAAAATAAGCTTTCAGAAACATATAAAATACATTTTTTCCCCCCAGTGCTGAATTTATAAGTTAGGGAGACTGTAGTGTTACAGTAATTCTTAATTGGTACAGCTGTTTTCATCACTTTTAGTATGAAATACCACAAAATAAAACAGACCTAAATCTCTCATAAATCTAATGGCAGTGTTGCACTTTAGATGCACATTTTTAAATGGCTGCATCTTTGCTTTAATTCAAAACACAGCCAGGAGGCTCAGTATGACCTGGGAAGTTCTACAAAACACTTGCAGATTTATTAGCTTTTGAAAAAGTAGTGAAAGTATATATTACATCAATGCCTGCCGGCCAAAACTGAGATTTGGGCCTCTGTCATGTAGGGTGCTCTATACATGAAAAAACAACAATCTCTGTCCCCAGATGCCTTACTTGAATTCAAGTGTTGCAGTTATGTAATGCTCCATCTTAATCATTCATGACTATCCCTGTCGCTGCAGACCACACAATGACTTCAAAGCAAATCTTCCTGTTTATTTATGTGGGCTCCTGGTGCCATAATGTTTTCTAATGTGCTTATTCCTGTGAAGCAAAGTGGTGCTGTCACCCAGGTTACAGACGGGAAACTGAGCCTCAAAGATATTATTTTCTACATTTTATATTTCATTTCAGTTTCTTATGCAAAATTAATTAAGTGTACCAGTGCCTAAGTTGCACTGATCATAAGTCTGATGCTTTTATACATCTAAAACACTTTGGAGTCTAGACTGAGAAGAGTAGATAAGATTTCTATGCCAGAGGAGGCTTCATAGTGTTCACTCCTTTAGCCCTGAGTCTTCTTCCATAGAGAGATAGTCTTCTTCCATCCTTTTCTCTATTGAACATTGGCTACTCTTTCTGCATATTTTTCCTTCAAATAAGATGTGATTTTCAGTTCTGCAATTTGCCATAAACTTCTGCTCTCAGCTAAAATACACATTTACTGGCACCAGTGTTGGTATTTCAGAAAAGATGAAAGGATGGAAAGATTGCTGCATTAAAACCCACAGAGTGCAGATCCAGGACCTACTCATTAGATCACAATATGAAAAGTGAACCCTGAATGCACTGAAAAGAGATTAAAAACCTGCTATAAGCTTGAGCAAAGGCCCTGAGATAGCAAACACAAGGGAAAGTCAGATGGGAAAGCAGACAAACAGTACTCCTCCTGCTAATCCTCATTATAATGGCACTGGTATATCCAAAGCCAAACTTCACATTCTGGTACCATTCCAGCTCAGTGCAAACAGCAGGCCCAACAGACAACATTTGCCAGTACCTCCCAAACCTTGAATTTTTATGGAGCTATTGCACCCCACTGTAGTCCCCTTTTGCACCATCTTGCTGGTGGAAGATCACAGCTGGAATGGAGGGGGGAATGGGACTGGTGTCTTGGGTAATGATCAGGAGAGATGTTGACGTCAGTGGGGAGGGGAGAACTTCTGCTTTCACTCTTCTATGATGAGTACAATGTTCATGAAAAATTCTTAGCAGAGAATGCAGCAGATTTCTGTCTTTTGTGCATACATTTTTTACTAGTGAAGCAGGATTCCTAACAGCTGAGCACAGCTGATGTGTCTCAGTCCTGGAATACTGACTGTCTTAGCGTATATTAAGTGCCCATCATTTTAGCAGCTAAGCAGTATCACATCCCATTTAGCACATACACAGCATTTTATAGAGCAGAGCACTGTAGAAATCCTTTTCCCTTAGGTTTTTCTACACACTCATTGCCGTGATATGCATCTGACCAATTAAAGCAAAACAGCTTTAGTTAATTAACTCTAAGGGGGTGAGTGGTTCCCTGACTGGAAGTTGTAAGAACTGGTTTTGATATTATGAGTACCATTGATTAAATCTCAGACGCTGGACAGTCACTTCATCTTTCTGTGCTTCATTTTTCCCTGATGCAAAATGTAGAGAAATAAAATTTGTTTTCTTTGGTGAAGTGCTTTTGAAAGCTGAGAATGAAAAGAGCTATGCATCATCAGTGAATCCTCAAAAAAGGCCTGATGGGAAATTTGTCGAAATAGCATTGTCCTCACTGAGCTTCTGAAAAACTGAGCCACAACCAAGTAAAGCAGCAAAGGGCCAAAACCTCACTGAGAGGTGGAAGTGGGGACATGATAAAAATTTAGGAGTTGAATCTTGACAGCCACTTGTTCTTCCAGACCAGGCTGGCAAGATGGCATCTTTCTTCATTTCTGCCCATGGCACCCAATTGCCACCTGTTGAGCTCCTAGGCTGCATGTCAGTGCTTTTGCATTGACCCATTGTTTGTTTTTTAACCCTGGCCATCTTTCTCCTTAGAAAATTGACTATCCAATCCAACATCCAACCGCTTCCAACATCTGACAAATGCTGCAAACTTCTCTTTCTGGTTGCAGGGATATTTCTGTTCACTGGGCCAAATTCATTGTACAATGAACATATGACTTACACATCCTTCAGAGTGCTTTTCACCCTTACACTGTGCTTAAGATCTTAATTACTGCTGTGTTTTTGCCAAAAGCATTGCCTTGGTAAAAAAAATGGCACTAGCATGTTTTCTTTCATTCTATTCCTAATACTCTGTCATTACTTAACTTTATCTTGTCCTTTCATTCTACTTAACTCCACATAGTTGCAGGTCCCAAAGCTAACACACTAGTTCCACCGTACATTAGCCAGAGCAAAACAAATAATTTTCACTTTCTAATTGGTTTGATTATTTCAAGATATTTTTATAACTGAGGAATAGGAGTGGACCAAACTGAATTTCTTCAGATTAATTCAGTATTTGAATAAATATCCTTTTAAGAAAGGGTTTTTTGGACTTGCTGGTCAATATTCCTGCTTTTGGCAATGAGTGAGTGAATTTGGAGTAGCTAAATAGATCAGTTTATTCTTTCTGTTCTACAACTGATTCAGATAAAGGTATTGCTGGCACAAAATTTTGTCCAAGTCAACTAAACATTCTGTTCTGGAGAAGCTTTAAAATTAGATTTAATTGCAACAGAAGGGAAAAATGTCACATGAACGTTTACTACCTCTCATTTCGACTTCCTCATGCTAAAGAAAACTACCCTGTAGTATAGAAGAAAATAACAAGGCCTGTTGTGGGATCTGGAGGCTGAGTACCATGACTTGATGAGTGCCTCAGCTCTCCCTGCAGGCAGCAGAAGAACAGAGTAGCCATCAGGTAATAACACCAAATCTACCATGAAAATTGATGGCTTTGACTACATTTTGGCCACAGTTTATTGTTAAATTAGAGTCAAACCCCAAATCCCATTATATCTCTACCAGATCCAATTTTTCTCCACTGCTTCAGGATGCTTATAAAGCTATAAGAGTTTATGTGTTCTACTTTTCCATGAGATTCTGACTTATCCTGATAGATCATATACAACCAGAGAGACAATTCAGTTCAATGCAATCTTTGCAATAAAAAGGAAGGAAAGGGTGGTTTCTAGGGATTCATCACTAACATGCCAATCATTCTTCAATATACAAGGAAAAAAACAGTAGTACTGTTTTCCTGTACTGTTCCTACAAATTTTTAGTCCCTAAAATTTATTGCTGCTTCACTGTAAGAGCTATTCCTGCTTTACATCATTAAAAGTCAGAGGAACTGTAGAACTTGAGGATCATAAGGAACATTCAGGGTTTGCTTTTGAAATTATATCTACCTCTTCTTGCATTTAATAGGTTATAAAAATTAAAGGCTCCAAAGTTGTCAGCCATTACGGTTGTGTAAAACAGATGCTAGTGAAATAAGAAATGAGCTCTTTCATATAGGTGAAAAATATCTTGTTAGCAACCCCAAATCTTGAATCACAGAATAACTAGAGCCTGTGTTATGGGTAGACAGCACAAACTTCCTCCCACGTTGCTTCCTCTTTAAGTAGTCTGTTTCAATCCCACCTACAGGAGGTGGAAAGGAAAATTTCTGACTTCTAGTCTTCAAGTTTTCCTTTCTTTGTTAAGCCTACTAAGGAGGCTACCAACTGCATTACTATTTCTTCCCAAACTGAAAATTTTACTGAAAACAGCTGTTGGAAAATGAGTACTACAGAGATTTGCAATGCGTGACTTGGACAGAAAAGCAATGAACAGACCTACAGGCAAACTGACAGAGGGAATGCAAATTTATCAGACACCACTAATGCTACCAGTGGCAGTGCCATCTCAGTTCAAAGTCAAATCAGTAAAAAGTCAAAGAGTAAGAGACTTCTTATGCTGATTTACACCCCCTGCCATCATCAGAGGACCAAACAACAACTGCATTTACCTGTAGATCAGGACTTCATCATCTGAGCAGTTATACTGCAGCTGATACATTTTTACCCGAGGGGCCGACTTGCTGACTGTCCACTTGACCAAAGCTGAGGTAGTGGTCACATCTGACACCAGCACAGCCCTTTCTGGTGGGCCTTTTGTTTCTCCGCGATTGGACTTGGTGGAGCTGGTGATGTCCGAGAGCCTGGATTTTGGTGGAGCTGCTTTGCCTGTGCCATTGCTGAGATGGGGAAGCTGAACAATTGAGAGTTCAATAGTTGCAGTGGACTCTCCCGCAGCATTGGCTGCTATGCACGTGAAAGTTCCGTAGTCCTTGGAGGTGGTGATGTGTATGTCTAAGGTGCCATTTTCGTAGACAGCTGTCCTTGAGGAGTTTCCGATGAGACGGTCATCAGGGGCCACCCAGTGGATGATGGGAATGGGATCCCCAATGGCTTTGCACTTCAGCGTGGCAGTTTGCCCTTCTAAAACCAGCAGCTTGTGAGTATGTTGGGTAATAAGAGGAGGCTCACAAACAAATTCTTCTTCCCGTATGTACCAGAAGTACCTTCCCTTCAGGCTTGGAGGAGAAGCACAAGTTTCCATATCGTCGTCTCTGTCAAGTCGCCTTAACCACAGCAGCTCACAGTTGCAATGCAGTGGATTGCCCCCAAAGCTAAGGGACAGAGGTGGAGAAAACGGGGTAACAGCTAATGGAATTACTTGAGATCTGGCAAATATAGGGTCAGGGGGGAGTTTCTGAAGTCTGTTGGATGTTAGATCCAATCTGGCCAATTTCTGAAGATCTGCAAATGTCCCCTCTGTTATATAATCTATTAGGTTGTGATCTAAACTGAGCTGGTGCAAGTTTATCATCTTTCTTATAGATTCCCAGGGAATACTTCGGAGGTTATTGTAGGAAAGGTCTAAGTCTTCCAATGTCAGCAAAAAATCCTCAAAGGCTTCATTAGAAATGCTGCTTAGCTGGTTGTTGTTTAAAATCAAATGCTGAAGGTTAATTAAACCTCTCAAAGTTTCCTCTCCAATTTCAGGCAACCTGTTGCTGTCGAGATGTAAAGACCGAAGGCTCTCCAAGTCAGTGAAGGAGTAGGGCTGTATGTAACTAATAGTATTTCTGGACAAAGTAAGGTCAACCAGTCCAGACATATTGGCAAAGTCCTGTCGGCTGATATTAATAATGAAGTTGCCCCCAAGACGGAGTTCAACAGTCCTTCGATCTATGTCCAGCGGTACAAAAAGGAGACCCTTGGAGGGACACAAAGTCCCCAATGACTCAGACAGGTTCTGACAGACACAATATTTGGGACAAGCGTTGACTGTGACAGCCATTCCAAACACCAGGATGCCGCAGAGCAATTTTTCCATTGTAAATCATGCAACAGTACCTGAAAGAAATGAAAAGAGTTACAAGGAACATCAGCAGTTATGATATAAATACCCTTCCTCTTATGTTTTGCCTAACATCTACCTTCAGAGAGACTTTGTGATGCCTCCTCTCAGGAGTCACACTTGAAGGCATCACCACTCCAGGATGGGAAGGTTAAGTGTTATAAAAGCATGATAAAATCAATCTGTCTTCCTTTCTTTCTCTTTCTTTCTTTGGTTCTTTCTGGACAAATCCTACCATCAGATTCCATGGCTTACTAAAAATCCTGAAAAATTTCAGTTGAAATAGTGTCTGCTTCTTTGGGGGTAGAAGCTAGAATCAGTATCTATAATAATTACTCTCTGCTGCATAATAATGTGGAATGAGTCTTAGGGTTGAAGCAGCTGACTTCATGGATAAAAATAACTGCATTTTTACCCTTCAGTAATGTGTTTAATAATGACAATGTAATTGTCTGACCAAGTCACTTGCCCACTCAAAATTAATGAGAGACAACATTGGAAACAGAAATCACTTGTGTAATTTCCACCTGGTTTCACCCTGTGCTCAGCCAAACAATGGAAAGGGTGATGGCATACAGCTCCAAAGAGAAGGGATCGAGGGGAAGATTGTGCTACCTTAGGCTCCTGACAAGCTTTTTGACAACCACTTGCTCTCACACTGCAATCTGTACTGTTGTAGTGGCAGTGAAGCTCTTGCCTGTCTCCATGGCCCTCCCTTGCACCCTGCCAATTCCTCTTTGCACCATTATCTCCCTTTTTCCCAATTTCTCACATGCTTTTCCAGCTTAAACTGCAAGAACGTGTCTTTGAAGAATAAACAAAACTCATTAACAGGCTGGCTTGGAGATGCAGTTGTGGCTGGGATAAGTTGAAGCCTTGCTTCCGGTTTGGGAATATTTACTTACTTAGGTTTGCTGACATTCTTCTCACATGTGCAGGACACAGGTAAAATTTCTTTATTTCTGTTTCTCCCTTTTCCAGAACGTTCTATCCAGCAGGGCTGAAGAATGGGTAGATCGTTCATTTTAGCCCTCATTCTCCTTCTGAGGAAAGGGGCAGGTAGACAAAGAGCTATATTTTTGTAAGGAATCTCCCAGGCTTTCTTGCTAGGATGGTGTGCTCTAGTCTCCAAGACCCTCCCCTGTGGCACTAGCTACAGGCACAATTAAGGTTCTAATTTTCAGTGTGGCCATTTTGCCTCTCTTTAACCTACATCCACCATATAAACTTACATCACTGTTTGCTATATGACATATCCCTTCTCAATCATACAGGTGCTCATACACTTAGCAGTTTTTTGGCATTTGTGTTTCAAGTTTTTAAACCCCCAGTAACACACACCAAACACAAACCAAAATATATCACTTCAGCAACTTTTTAAACTAACTCTTTAAATAGGTATTGCTCTACCTTCTTGTGAAAGGAATGAAAACTAAGGGCCTGTGTTTGTGACTCTGCCCAAAGGTTCCCGATTCCTCCCCTGGATAAGGTGGCTTGGTATCTCCTTTCTAGGACTTGTGAGATGAGTCAGAAAGAAGGAGCTGTAGAAATGCAATGTGCTATGAGAGCTGAACTGTGTAGAGTGTGTTCTTTATGGCAAGGTTTTCTGCATGGTGTGATGATAGTAATTATATACTGTTATTACTATTTTATAGGAGAGGAAACAACTGAAGCATCTGTGTTTACTGAGCTTTACAAACAAGATGAAAGCGAGACACTTTTAGAAAGGATGGTTTGAGAAGAGTAATCTTACCTTCAATAGTAAATAAAGGGCTACTGAATAAAATGTTTGGAGATAAGCAAGTGTGTTATTGATGCAAATCTGTGGCATACACACCAAAGAGCTATAAATATCCCTTACAATATTATCAATTGGTAGTTTAGTAACAGGCAATTGGCTTTTTCAATCTTAATTATAAATGTATTCTGCAGCTTTAATTTAGTGTATTACCCTACCAGCTGAAATGATAAACAAAAAACAGTTTAAAAAGGAGAGAAATAGACACAGTTAATTAGTAATAAGCCCTTTCATAGCTTCTCCCTCATCTATATTCCCACCCTCTGAATATCTATTCAAAAATGTGAATGCACACTTACGACAGCAGTGTCTCCTTTAAGTGTCTCAATTCTCTAACCACATTTTTTCCGGATGCTGGTAAATATCACAGTGCTTTGGGGAGATGGTTGACTCTAAGTGTCAGAGTAGAGCATTCATGGGGGAAAAAAATAAAAATGGAGGGAGGAACAGAAGTTAATTACATAAAATAGGGACTGAAGCATCGAGAGGAGGATGTGAAGCAGGAGGCCTAAATGGCAAAGCAAACCTTGATGGGGAAACCATCTGTGAATGGCTCAAAAGTGCATCATCTGCCTGTGTGTGCTTGCACGTGTGCATGAAAGTCATGCAGAGTGCAGCATGTGCTTTTGCCAGCAAGAGGGTAAACTGGGAACAGCCACTGTCATTCCAGTTATCACATGTGCTTGAAAATACTAATGTAAATATTGTTTGTTTACAGAGGAAATTTCTAGCCTTTGTGATAATTTGCTAGCATTGTTATTTCAAGCTTCTGAGCCCTGGGTTTCTCTACAATGTAATGCTGAAGTGACGAGTTCACAATGTAACAAAGAAGGTACAAACCCAAAGGATTACCTATAGGGCATTGGAGACAACAGAAGTGGACAGGACTCCTTTAAGAGAAAATCTGGGGCTTCCATAGGTCAAATGATTTTCCTCTTTCTCTCCAGACAGACAAAGCACTTGGGCCAAAGGCAAGAATTCATAGACTAATAGACTCATAGAATGCTTTGGGTTGGAAGGAGCCTTAGAGATCATCTGGTTCCAACCCACCTGTCAAGGGACATCAAGGGACACTGGGCTGCTCAGTGCCCCACCCAGCCAGGCCTTGAGCACTTCCATGGATGATTCCAGGTAATATGCAATTCTTGAGTATGCAGAATTATAATAATATCCATTAAAATCTAGACCCTCCCACA
The DNA here is from genome assembly GCA_013400735.1 of Pomatostomus ruficeps. NCBI lineage: Eukaryota > Metazoa > Chordata > Aves > Passeriformes > Timaliidae > Pomatostomus > Pomatostomus ruficeps. The sequence continues at coordinate 26,655 of VYZT01015848.1, forward strand.
AAGTCATGGTAATTACTAGTTGCCAAGGAGATGGCTGTATAATAAAATTTTTTTTGATTTCATTTCTGGTAATTTTCTTGTAAGAGAGAAAATAAAGTGTCAAGTTTAGGGTCTGTTTTTGCTGACCAGTATGCTCACCTTGTTCCCAAAATCTCTTGTTACCTGCAACACAAAGAATTTTATGAGCTGCTAACGGCAGTCTTGTGATAAGCTCACCATTCTGGTTTACATTTTAAAGATATCTATCAGCCTGATAGAGCATATTTCTCACAGCAAGTCAGTAAATCTGGAAGAGTTCCTGTCTCAGCCCAAGATGAAAAATAGCCCCTCTAGTCCTCTTAGAACATGAATTGGTATGAATTAATATGTGTAAGAGCCATAGACCTTGGTGGTTTGTATTCAAATTTTCCTCATAAAGATATAAATTCTGGGAATTGGCATCTCATTTCAGCAATGTCTCCAAGGCATTTTTTAATTCTATATTCACTGAACTTTGCATTTAAATTCCAATAACCTTTGCCTACTACAGTGCCAAGTGCAAGGTAACTGTAAGACAAATAATATGCAGCATACAGGCTGGGAAAAAGAGGGAAAGAAAAAATAAAAAAAGGAGAGGTGGATGGGTATTGGCTCTGATTCTACAGTCTCCAAGTGCCCTGGAATCCAGGCTCCAGGGACTGTATGGGTGAGCTAAGATACCTTCCTTCAGTTGTGTAGGTGCTGAGGAGGAATTTAGTTTTCTTTCCTGAGAGCTGCTCTTTTCCTTGTTTTTTATCTTCTCTTATCTCTGTTTGAAGTGAACTTATGTGACTAGGAAATCTAGCCCCCAGATGCAGAGCTTGAGGGTTTGCAGTGATGGGTGAAGTTTCACACATATTTTCATAATGCAGTTTAATTGACAAGGCATAAAACAGGACAGGACTATGTCAGCACAAAAATTACTCCTTAATCCCTCACATTGCCAAAAAACCATGTGGAAAGGTAGGTTTTGTGGTCTCCATGATCCATGCAGGTGTTTTATGCTTCACTCACCAAGAAGTTGCAACATCCATAAGGAAAGTAAATATCTCTGCATCTGGATCTGTCCTCAGTAGTACATCCATGGAAACAAGCTGGGTGTTAGGCCCCTGCTGGATTTGTGAGGACCTGTGAGACTCTCCAGCTGTTTAAAGTCAGTTTGCACCTATGCACTTGCAGGCTCAGATTCAGGATAACCAGCACTGCTTTTGTTGAGCGTTTGTCTTTTTTACTTGCCTAGGCTCCTGCACTTTTTGAGGGTAAAGCTGATCCTCATCAGGTGCATACAGACAATTCAATGGAGGTTTTGGGCAGGCCTTTTAAGGAGCTGGTTTTTTTAAATGAAAAAAATTAATAGCTCTAACATGTGAAGTGCTTGCTTTCTTCAGCCACTTTACATTTTACACATCATAAAGGGGAAACACTTACAAGCACACATTTCTCCATGTATTTGTGTCTGTATATATTGACACCCATATTAATTAAGCTCCATCCATATTAATTTGACTGATATTGTTTCCATAGTAACAGAAAAAAAGGAACTCTGGGTAAAGTGTAACAAATTTATTGACCTTTGTACAACCTTTTTTTCTTGAATATTGCAGCCATAGTAAGGCTGCAACTAAAAATATTTTATCAGCCCTGTACCATCATGAGGTTTATTTATGTGGTTTGTTTCTTTTGAGTGCCGTTCTCTTGTTTTCACCTTTCCAAGTAGCTAGGAGTCCCTTCTAGCTGCTCTGTGCTCCCTAGGCCTGCAAGCAATTTTAGCTTGGCAGTATTTAGGAAGATCTAGGCTAAAGGGATGGATGTATCCAAATAAAATTCCCTCATAGGGTGGTTTCAAATGTAAGAACATTTTCTATCAAGGCTGCAGACTTTAAAAAACTGATTAACTGGATCCAGAACAGAGGTAAGGATAATTCATAAAAGCTAATTTTCAAGAGGGTTCACTCTGTGAAGGCTGATTTAACACATTCAACAGATTCCAGGGAAATAACCAAATATTTTCTTAGGCTGGGCTTTCTCACACAGGAAGATACCGGTCTCTTTCAGTCTTTCATGGGCAAAACCTGTTTCTCTATGTGTGTATTCTTGGAAAACTTTTCTTTATTTCTTATAATGTTTTCCTGATATTTTCCTGACACCAGTCTTGTTATTTCTTTTTTTAAGTACTAACATTACCTAATTCCTTTACCATTCCCAAAAAGGAAGCAATGCATCTATCAAAAGCCCAAATTATCAATATAGCTTTCACCTCTCCTAGCTGACTAAAGCATCTAATTTCTTTCATTAAAAGCAGTAATTTACATACTTCCTAAAAGAACAAATCCATATACTAATGTTCCATCATACTTAATACCTGCAATGAGTCACCTCTTCATATTTCAGGTTAGTTAGGTCAAAAAACCCCCTTGGACACTTTTATGAAGGTTTAACATGTAACATGTAAAAGACAATAGTAACCCCAAATCTTATCAGACAAATTTCAGAATCAGTCAAAAATTTTGTTTCTGTTTGTTATGGTTAAACTACTAGCAAGTGCTTTTTAGGTGAGCTCTTGAAAAACATGGTACAAATTCCTGCCTAGAGTCACTTTCCTGCAGTATATATGGAAAAGGCATTTTGAACACTAATGGTAAAGTATATGTGCTCACTGTCCTGGTTTCAGCTGGGATAGAGTTACTTTCTTCTCAGAAGAAATTCTGAGAAATATGTACATATGTGAGAGTTTTCATTTTTCACACTGGTTTTGATCCAGGAGAATCTTTACATGTTTATAGCCTCTCTGCCAAAGATGTCCCTGCTGGCTGGGCAGTATGTGTGTCTAGTAGCCTTAGTGACCCTAGAGCACCTAGATCTAGAATGCACTTACATCCTAGCTCCTAGGAAATGCAGCAAAAGCTCCTAAGTCAAGAGAAAAGCAGGTGTAGGTCTGTTAGGTCATTCTTCACCATTACTTGCACTTTGCTGAAATGAAGTCACCATTATAAGCCATTTGGTTTAAAGAAATGTGCAAAATTAGTCAAGATTTTGAGACTCATTTTGTGAGAAAGTAAAACTTAGTGAACACATTCTGTGTACTTCCGAGCATCTGCCTGTCTGGCACTTCCCCACAATACTTTTGGGACATTTTCATCACTTCAGATAAAATCTGAAATGCAGAAGCCTCAGAATTATTTACTACTCTCACTTTGCAAGAATACAGAATATAGTAAGTTTCATAAGGGCAGAGGAGAGACATTTTGTTAGCTTTCTGAGACTTCTGCAAAGGAAATTATGCATTTTTGAGTTCACCTCAGGTTTGGAATCAGAGTATCCACATAGAAGACAGACATTATCTACATCTTGGCTACTGAAAAGGATTTTAACCTGAGTTCAACCTTTTTAGACAAGAGTCAGTCCACTCTGCTGGTAAGATGCCCTGAGCTGTGCAGGTTCTCCATTGTCTAATAAGCAGTGAACTTGTGCCACAGTCATAATACAATACCAGGACTGGGTCAGTTAGGGACACACGTCCTTTGGAAGCCAGACTTTCTTCTAGTTTCCATCCAAAGGGTACAGGTGCCACTACTTCCTTATGACTAATCTCTAGACCTTGCCTGATCTGGCGTCATGCCACTTGAAGCCAGGACTGAATAGCCTTCATGCTTGCACAGAGAACAGAGCAAAATAAACATGGGCCCAAAATTACTCTTAGCAATTAGCCTAAATTTCTTGTGCTGCAGAAGATGAAAATTTTTACTCTGGAATGATGTCTACCTTCAGTGCCAAGGTCAGTTTCATTTGTATCTGTCTTGAAGCTTATTGTTCAATTTTTAATTGCTGACTGCTGATTGTAGTAACTAAATTAATTCAGTCCTGTAGCCTGAATCCAATAGGCATGCTTGATTTACTCATTCATTAAATATTGTAGTACTTTAGAAAAATATCTACATGAAATGCATAATTTCCAAATGAAAACATTGTATCTCAGAAACGCTGGAAACAAATATTTTGAAGGCTTCATTTAATGCCTTTCTTAAAGTGGTCTCATGAAACATGAACAGTCTTACAAACAGATTTTGTTGCATAGACTGATACATATCAGTGGGCAAAACTTCTGGCAAAATCTAAAAAGATATATAGCTCTATCCAGAACTTGTGAAGGGCACATTATAACCTTAACAATCGTAGCCAGATTTTGTTGACTAGAGTGATTTTACCTGTGAAAACAGTTGTACTTTCATTAGTCTACCTTCACCGACTGGAAAGCACAGGCTTTAGCTGTGTAATTTGTTGGCACAAAGCAGTGCTTAGCTATCTGCGTGGTTTTTGATAATATGCAGACAGTTACTTGTAAGCATACAAAATCAAACTGAAGAGAAAGAGGCCATTTAGAAACTCCAAGTGTAGATGTTTGGTGAACAGACACACTTAGGTGTGTTGCATCAGCAATAGGTCTATCTGGGCAGTTTTCTCGAGCTTTCCAGTGCAGCCACATCTGTGCAGGATGGTGATTTCCCAGTGACAGGTACACAGGAGATGAGGAACAGCATTTTCAATATCACTAATTATAAGTGGCTTGGGCACTAATTATAAATGGCTTGGACATTTTTCTTTCTCTCCCACAGACCATTTGAAGGTCCGTTCATTTCTGATTTTTCATTTAATGCCCATCAACATTTATCTTTGCTTCCTATATAAATGCTGTGTCAGTCTCTATCAGATTTCATCTACAAGCTCATGAGTCAGCTAAGCTGGGCCCCTCTGCTATTTGTAGCCATCCAGTTCATTTATTTATCTGGTTCTTAACAGGAATCCTACATTCTGCTTTATCAGCACTGTAGAGAAGTTACCAGTTATTCTGTTTTGTACTCATTTTGAACACATTTGGAAGCTGCAAAGGTGCTAAGGATCAACTCTCGTCGCTGGCTGGCAGGGCTGCCCGGAAGCCTGCGGGCGACGAATAGCGTTTGGCCAGACAGGAGGGCTGCAGGAACACAGCTATTTATCTAACCATTCTGCCTAGCTGTCAGCTCCGCTGTGAGTGGAGCAGACGCAGCTGGTGTTAAAAGAGCAACGAAGGGGAAAAAAAAGCGAGAGCGACCCCTCCATAGCAGCACCCAAGGTTTTATTGTCAGAGGATGCAGGGCTATGGGAGAGACCTCATGGAACGGTTAAACTGGGTTTTAAGGGAAACAAAAAGGGGAGGTTACCAAGGGGAGGGTCCAGGGCTCAGCAGACCAGGGAATGACGAGGGGTGACAGGTATTCAATAAGTTTTGAACAAGGGAGGAACATATTTGAACTAACCAATCAACATAACAGAACAGCAGAACTTTCCAGAGCTTGATGAATATTAAAATAACTCTGAGGGGAAAGGGGTGGAACAGAGACTTTGATTGACAACTTAAAAGCAGGAAAATCAGGGGATTCCCCAGCCATGCCTTTCCCATCCCCCTCAGACTCACTGTCTTGAGAGGAAAAATCTACCCAATTTCAGAGAAGGCAGGCTGTGTCACCACCACACTCTCTCAGAGATATTGCCTGTGGCATGAAACATAAATGTCCATCAAAAGATCCTACTGCTTTCTGCAAATACAACAGAAGAGCTCTTCTCATGATCTGAATCCAAATTCCCCTTGGCTCTGAGCCATAACAGAAAATCCTCAGGTAACTCTTTAGCTTATTTTAATTCTCATAAAAGTCTTTATACATTCTTATTTCCTTCCACATCAAAGGAAGAGCAGGATAATTAGAACTGGGATTATCTTCTTTATCTGGGCTTGTTACTTTTTTTTATTGACCCTTCATTCAGCTCTAGAGACAAAGTCTGCCCAATATTCCATAGGAATTATTCTTTATTTGGAATGCAGACTGCAGTTTTTCTTTCATTTATAACCCACATGCAGAGGCAATGGTAGGAAATCCAAGGCATACAAAACTAAAGATCTTTTTCTGATTTTTCTCATAGATATAATTGGGCATACAAAGTGATATGCAAAGATTTGGAGATCCTTTGAAACACAAGCAAGGCAAATTTGAAGTCCACATTTAAAAAAACCAAAACCAACAATCACTTTTGCTGAATGCCCCAGGATTCTTAAGGATGTTAGCATGGGCATTTGGTGGCAGAGGTCCCCAGTGGCTTTGTCACTTTTGTGGTTGGCTCATGGTTCAATAAGAAATTAGCAGAGTTCTGAGAGGGAAACATGAGGACCCTGCTATGCCACTTCATGACACGACACATGGCCTCCACAGTCTCTGGGCTCTTTCATCAGCCTGGTAAACTTTCTATTGTAGTTTCTTGCTTTTCACTTACTTTGGATGGGACTGGATCTCTCCATTAAATTTCTCTTTCTAGCACTCTTCTCCCTTTTGATTCAGAAGCAGAAGGATAATTCATGGTTTCTCTGGAGGACTTAATGGTCCCATTACTTCTACCGTGAGGAGAGCAGCTTTTCAAATTTGAAGACTTTGTTGCATCTGGTTACAGTTACCTATTTCCAAACCACTCTCAAGGAACGGGAAAGACAAAGGAAGACTTTTGGTAGCAATACCTATTCTTTCACACCAGAATCTGAATGCACTTTAAAAAAAAGACAACTTCTACTTGGTTTTGAGAGGTGAGTAAGAACAGGTGCAATCTGCTCAAATGTTTTGCCCAAGATAATTCACCAAGTTCCTCATGGAAGACCTAATTCTAATACCTTCTCTTTGCACAGTGATGTTTACACATGTAAGGCATATCACCGTACAAATTTTTAACAAAAATCTAGTGTCATGGACAGTGCTTGCATCATTACATTGAAAGGAGAGACTGTGGTGTTTGTGTCTCTGGGGAAGAAATCTGGCTTTAATGTTAACATTCACTCCTGGATTACTTCAACCTGTCTTGTTATGTGTATAACCTTGGATGAGTTTCAATTAACTTCTCTTTCTCCTCTGTAAGATAATTATAAGTATTGACTTCTGCTAGTCAGTTATTTGCGAGGTATCGAGACTGTGTGAGCACATAAGAAGAGTTTATGGTGAAGTCTGTTGTCATGGCACAGGAAGGGGGGTTGCAGATAAGAGACATCTTGTACAGCCTTTTCCCTAGCTCACTCATTGGTTCTTCATCATCCCAAGACTGACAGCCAGCAGAGGTCAGAGGCAGTGGGTGTCTGTGCGTGGCTGAAGAGACTTTAGTCCCCAGCGCCCCATTTGCTGCCCTAAGTGACAGCAGAACAGAAGCCCCTGAAAAATACTTTGTCTGATTCCCTGACATCGCACTTTCTTCTTCTTGAATGGCTTAATTACAGCTCAGAGGCTCGCCTTTCACCAGTAGGAAGTTCATATATAGTGGAGTAGGTTTCGAAATTTCCTGACTGTGAAGAAACTATGACTAGTACAAATGAGTACACCAGGAAACAGGGCCAGGAAAGCTAACAGAAAGTAAATAAAAAACACCCCTAATCTGTTACTTTATAAATAACAACAGTACAAGTACATCATGATGTTTCAGTCATGTTAATGAGACTGAAGGCTTTCACCCTTTCCAAAGGGCAACAGAACTGGTGAAGGGTCTGGAGCACAAGTCTTATGAGGAGTGGCTGAGAGAAATGGGGTTGTTTCACCTGGAAAAAAAGAAGGCTCAGGGGGAATCTTACTAATCTCTACAACTACCTAAAAGGAGGGTGGGAGTTCATCTCATCTCTCAAATATCAAGCAGTAGAACAAGAAGAAATGGCCTCAAGTTGTACTAGAACAGGTTGAGATTGGATATAAGAAAAATCTCTTCACCAAAAGATTTTTCAAGCACTGGAACAGGTTGCCCAAGAAAGTGGTTAAGTCACCATCCTTGAAGGTATTTAAAAGACATGTAGATGTGTCACTTAGAGACATGGTTTAGTGGTTGGATTCAGTCATCTGAAAGGCCTTTTCCAATCGAAACAATTTTATGATTCCATAAGTGTGCTGTTTGATTGAATCATAGAATGGTTTGGGCTGGAAGGGACCTTAGAGATCATCTAGTTCTAAACACCCTGCAGAGACACCTTTCACTAGACCAGGTTGCTCAAACCATGAACCAACCTGGTGTTGAACACCTCCAGGGATGGGGCATCCACAGGTTCTCTGGACAACCTGTTCCAGTATCTCACCAGCCTTACAGTAAAGAACTTTCTCCTAAGATCTAATCAAAACTTGTCTTTCAGCTTGAAGCCATTCCCTCTTGTTGTGTCACTATAGTTCCTGAGGAAGAGTCTCTCTCTGGTTTCCCTGTAGGCCCCCTTCAGATACTGGAAGGTTGCTGTGAGATCTCAGTGCAAACCTTTTATCTCCAGGCTGAACAGCCCCAACTCTCTCAGCCAGTCTTCATTGGGGAGGTGCTCCAGTCCTCTTAACAATTCCATGGCCCTCCTCTGGACTTGCTCCAATAGTCCTACATCCTTCCTATATAAGGGGCACCAGAACTGTATGGAGTACTCCAGGTATTGTCTCACAAGAATGGAGTAAAGGGGGAAAACCACCTTCCTGGCCCTGCTGACCACACTGCTTCGGATGCAGCCCAGGATGTGGTTGGCTTTCTGTGCTGCAGGTGCACAGTGCCAGCTCATGTTGAGCTGCTTGTCAAACTCCGTCTGGTCTGCAGAGACCTTGTTCCAGGAAAGATGGAAAGTCTTTCAGGTTAGTCTGGAGGAAGGTGAGTGGAAAGCAAGATGAGGAAAGCTGATTTTCTACTACACTTGCTATGTTTATTTATGAGGAAACAAAAGTCTCCAATCCCCAGGGCTCTCTGTATAGCACCTTTCACTGGCACTAAGTCAGCAAAAAAAGAACAAGTCTCTTAAAATTAAAATGAAGGGAAAACATGCAATAAAATAAAATATATAAGACCCCAATATTTCAAATATATATTCTGCTTCACTTTGCAGTTTCTGCTCACCAACTAGGCTCAGAATGACAGTCTTATCAGATAAGAGCCGCCTGCTGCTATATGCTGCATTTAAATTTATATTGCAAACAACAGGCTCCATTACCCAAGGATTTTCTTATGGCATTCCTAATACTGCTTTTCTGCATGCTTTATTGTTCCTCATTTCCTTATGTACTCTTTGCTTTCTAGTGTGTATCAACATATCCTGGTATTTGTTTCACACATTGTTGGCTTTTTTACTTAATCTGTCTTTGACTAGTTTTTCTTTTTTATGCCTCTAAACTCTTCCTGCTTCTCAAATACCATCTCTAAAGCTGCTGTCTTAAAACTCTTTGCTGCTTCTTTTTTGCTTTCTGCTGCATCCCACCCCCCCTTCATTCCCCAATCATTTGATCACTGCAGTTCTTTGATGTGTGAGGCTTCCAGTTCAGTCCCAATTTAATTATGTTTTTCAGAAGACTGACCTTTGTGGTCCCAATTTGTTCAAGACATTTCCTTCATTGATCCAAGGCCAGATCCCTTTACTGCCTGTTCTAAGCTAGATTCCTGATATTAGAAGCAGCAATGTATTAACACTTAAGGTCAGTTTGAATATATCAGCAGTTAATTGCACGGATTTATTTGTAGTAGATACAACACACTCATCCCTGCCCTTAGGTCTAGATGCATTAACACAAAATCGAGGGGAAATAATTAGACATATTCTCATACTACAGCAGATGCACTTTTTTCACTGTTCATAAGAATACTCAAAGAATAGATTGCATTTTTCAGTGAATTGCAACACATCCGAAAGGTCTGAATATTTATATTCTGTTGGGCTATTATGGAAACAACGTCCAACATTACTGGATTTTCCTTTCTTAAATTCTCCACCTATCATCCACTGTTTGGGAAATGATCAGAAAGATGGTTCAAGCTTTGAGGTGGAAAGTCAAATCAATGTTGTCCAGAAAGAACAAGAGTCCTGTAGAACAATTACAAAGCAAAACCCACTGTCTTGATGGTACCCAGAGTGGCTGGAAGCTAGCTCGTCTATAAAATACCAGTCTGATATACATGAAAATCTCCCCTATATTAGCAACAAACATCTGCTTTCTTCACTAGAGCAGTAAAATCTTCCTATCTGTAGCAAAAAGTGTTATGGAAAACTGAAATACAATTTCCCTTCCAGTGAGGGAAAACTGCAATATTTCAGCCAGGAGAAGTGGGGAAAATGGTGATTGCTGCTGTTCATTGCTTTGACAGGGTCTGCAGTCACTGGAGACCCAAGAGAAGGATACAGAGTACAGTAACAGCACTGAGCCATTGAGCTGCTTGTGTCCAGGAGGCACAAGGAGTGGCAAAGGTCTCTCTGCATTAGATAGAGCTAATTAAATACAGCTTCGTGCTTGACAGGATCTACAGATGCCTCAATCCACTTTGTCCAGTTGTACCCACGGATGATGTCACATCTAAGTAGACCAACACGAACACGTTACCCTCACTTGCTGCCAAAAGCTACCAGCCTGAATAAGATCAGCACAAATGTTACACTTGACCTGACTGAGAAGTGCCAAGGAAACTGAGCCTCTGGATAAAACCAGAGCTGCTTCAGGACCACAGTGCTCCTTCCCCAAAGCAGGAGGCTCAGGCTGCAATGACATATCTGCTGCTGCAAGAGGAAAGGTGTCAGCTCCTGGAGAGAGGTGCTGGCTTTTAAAGTGAGAGGTGCTGAAATCCAAAGTGATCTTGACAGTCCCTTGTTCCTCACCATGACCATCACAAGATGTTGCCTTTCATGTTGATGGAAAATGTTTTGCTTTGAATGAGTTTTTCAGTTTAAATATAGGAGAAAAGCTCCATCCTCTCCCTTATGCTACTTTTATACATATAATCATGAGCTGTGAGAAAATGCAGAAATTCTTCTCAGGCGGTGGATGTTCATATAAAAGAAGAGATTAAAATTATCAGATAATAATAATTCATGAACAAAAAAACCCTAAGTCTTGGATTATCACAGTTCACGGCAATTCTCCAACATATGTTTAAATGACCTAAGAAGCACATCTCTTACCTCAACTAAGCAACTCATAGAGTAGCACTTTTCAGTCTCAGAAATATTTTATAACACCCAAACTGGTTTCCTAGATGAAATCTATCTGCCCAGCATGCACTCAACTCATTTTCCCACTTCTGAGTTTGCTCAGAGCAAGGTCTGCAAACACATGCACATCCTTGTAACAACTACTCAGAATGGGAAGGAAGTGTCAATCCTGCAGGAATTACTTTTTGCTTAGCATTTTCCCACTCATGCCACCTTATGCCTATTGACTCATGGAAGACATTATGGATGTCTGAATTCTGGAGACTGATCTGTTCCCTTCTTTTTCTGCACTAGATTCCAAAGTCTCCCTTTTTATAACCTCTGGGAGGTTTGCCCAAGTGAAATGTGAGTAAGGATTTCAAGATATGGACCTCTGAGTCACAAACTCCTTGAAAAAGCCACCAAAACATGACAAAATACCCCTATCCAACGTACCCCATCATGTAACTGGGAGCTGTAGTACAAGGATATCTCACTTCTTTTTATACAGAGGTACTCAGTGGTACCTCCTGACAATACAAACAAGGATGATGAATACAACATCTGTGGCAGGCCCTCTGCAGGGTGCCATTCCCAGGGTAGCCGTGAGTGTTTGTCACTTCTTTGCCCAAAAAAGCATCAAATTTTCGAGTTTGCTGGAGAGCTCTAAACAAACACAACAGTTTAACCTCCTCTGAAAGCATTTCTTGATTTCATTCAAATAATCTTGTTTACTTTATCTCTTTTCAATAGCTTGTTTTTCCTTGGATCTCTGGCATGCACTGGAGTATACTCATGTTTCCTTTCCTATTCATCAATAGTAAGGGTGCACTGTGGGTGTGCCAGATACCCAGGAGTCTCTCATTTCCTTGCTAACAGCAAAGAGTTACTAATCCACAGCAAATAAAAGTAAAATGTAATGCAGGCATTGAGCTAAGGGTTGGGATGCTTGATCTCCTTTCTTGGTAATTTAGTCTATAATCTCTGTTCAGATGCTATCCCCCTCTATGCTTTATTTTCCCCAATGAATGAAGAGACAAATTATGTTGCCCAGTACACAGTATTGAGACTCAAAACCTAATGTTCTGTAAAAGGATCTAATAACATATTGGGACCTAGAAAAAAGACAGTGCAATAGGAAGTGTTAAATACCTGTCAGCATCCATGCAGTTAATTCAGCTGCAAGCCACGTTTGTGCTGGTGTGCACCACAAGTCCAGAGCAGCAGCAGGCAGCAGACACAGCAATTAGTGCCCAGAGTGAGAGCAGAAACTCCACTGGGGGCTCTGCAGTGGTGCTGACACATAGCAGGGAACAGTCTCCAGAACCCCTTGGAGGAGCTATTCCTAGTACATCAGAGACCTCCCTTGGGACCAAGCCCCTGAGGGACAACATAGCCCTGCACATTTGGGACCTCATGGTGGCACTGGGGCTTTGCCCACAGGCTGTCAAAGGATCTGTGTCACCAGGTGATGTGGCTGTGTGACAAGGTCAGCACACTGCACAGCACCAGAAGCTGTGAGAGAGAGATTACTGGATCTTCTTCAGGACTCTGCAGGTACAACAACTGAAATCCCCAGCTTCTGATGGGGCTGATGAAGGGCCAGCCACTTGGAAACTAGCTTTGTGAAAAGGACATGGAAGCTCTGGTGGACACCTCGTTGAACCTGCATCTGAAATACGCCTTTGTGGCAAAGAACAACAGCCTACGGGTAAAGTGTTGCCAGCAAATTGAGGGAGGCTTTCCTTCCCCTGTACTCAGCACTGGTGAGACAGTTCTGGACTGATGGGTCCAGTCATGACCTTCCCAGGGCAAAAGATACAAGGCCATACTGGAGTGAACTCAGAGAAGGGCCACAAAGATGGTTAAAGGGCTGGAGCCCCTCTATCATGAAGAAGGACTGAGATAGCTGCGACTGTTCAGCCTGGAGAAGGCTCAGGGGCAATCTTACCAATACTTACAAATACTTGATGAAAGGGAATAAAGAAGATGGAGCCAGAGTCTTCTCAGTTGTATTCAGTGACAGGACAAGAAGAAACAGGCAAAATTGAAACACAGTCAATTTCACTTAAACACTAGAAAATACCTTTTTTACCATGAAGGCAGTTAAACACCATAATAGGTTTCCCAGAGAAGTCAAGGAGTCTCCATTCTAGGATATGTTCAAATCTTGCCTGAACACAGTCTTGGCCAGCCTGTGCTAGCCAACCCTGCTTTGAGTATGCAGGTGGACTAAATGATCTAAATGAGTTTGTGTCTTTCAAACTCAACTACTCTGTGGTGAAAATAGGTTGTGTATTTTTATGTTACTTATATAAAGGGCATTCTTGATCTCAGTGCAGAGGCAAAACAGCTTTGGCCCTTGTACTGTACAACATCACCTCTCTTGCAACTTTGAACATAATGGAGACAAGTAACCAGTGAGTTCTACAATAATGAACTCTATTCATAAGGAAATTAATTTCTAGTGATGATGGTTCAGTCAAACCAGCTCTTAATATAGCAAATACCTCACTCCAAAACACAAGTTAATGATTTCCCTCATCCATCACACTTTGTAGTCCTGGCTCAGGTACCAGGGATTGTTGAGAACCACCAACATTCACGGATCAATATTCCATACACAAGCAGGGTCAGATTGCACTGGTAGATAATTTATGGTAAACTCATTGCTAGAAATCAATTCTTTGTTAAAATGACTGAGAATGATTGCAACCGAATGTTGCTTAGGGAAGCAAAGGTCCTAGACTTCCCCTTTCATTATTGCCCACTTAAGTCAACTGAAATAATACTTTTTTTTTACTTTTGGGATTTTTTTCCCTTACTTTAGGTAAATACTGGATGCAGCTGAAGTCATCACTTTTTCCTATGACTATCACAGGAGTGGGGTGCAAAGACGGGGAGGAGGGGGCAGGTGAAGGAAAGCAGACTGGTGCTCATCACTCTAAGGAAAGAGACTGAGAACACAGATAAAATAGGGTTTGTTGTGACATGTAAACAAAGGAAGGGTAGCCAGTTCAGTCTATCCGCTTGTCCTGACTTTCCATCTTTCCTGGCTTGATGGTTCAGAGTGTGTGGTTCATTGCAGCAATGAACCTGAACATGCTAATTTTCTCTGGTGAAAGGTGAAGACTAGAGTTCAACTGTAACTCTGCATTTTAATATCTTTCCAGAGTAAGTGTTTTATCTAATATGACTGTGAATACAATCTGAGGGGTTCAAACCTTTAAAGAAAAGCTCCACCCCCAGAGGTATAGATGTATGTTCGTCACCAGGCAAAGAGCCTTGGAATGCAGAAATGACACAAACAAGGTCAGAAAACAGATTGAACCTAACACAATATGGAAATATTTCCCTCAAGTATCATATCTTCCATTTGACCACAGCTCATGCTGAGGAATATGGTGAGACACTGCAATGAAAGAAGACAGACTATAGCCACAGGGAGAACCTGCAAACAGAAAGGCACGCCATAAATCAGTGATGGAGCTTGTAGGAATACCCATGAATTGCTTTACTGCTCCCTGGGACATAAGGGCCTGATAACAAAGCAAGTTTTGTTGTTACCTGTGGAACTGTGGAACATCATCACTGCAGTGACATACAAGCCCAAAATATTTACAGCCTGTTTCATCTCAAATACAGAAAGTTTGCATCTCTATGTCAAATTGAGCCAAAATAAGCCCTCTGTCAAACTGTTCATAACCTGACAACCAATGCTGTTTTGCTGAAACATGAAAGAAATCTAATTTCTCTTGATAAAGTATCTATTGATGAGAAGCCTTCAGTTTCTAGTATTTTACCACCCTTAAAATCCAGTAAAAGACTGAGTTACTCCTTTACTAGCATGAGTCAGGAAGCAGCTGGGAAACTGCTTTGCATATGATGCAATGTCCTGAAATAATATGAACATCTCAAGGTTGGAATACACTCACACAGTGCAGCTGCTTAACAAAATGCAAGCAAATGATTAATCAAAGCACAAAGAGCTGGGAGAAAATGCAACAGGTCCCTTATCCTTTCAGGTGCCTAATTCACTATTTCCCAGCATTTCCAAATCACTATGCTTGAATTGGTTCCTTGTAGGAAGTTATCATTTCTGCAAGAAATTACTGGCATGAGGAGAATATTCGTTAATGACAGGGCTGATTTTACAGTCTGCTGTTCAACCTCTTTGTACAGAAATGATCTAAAAAAGAGGTTTGATAGAGTAAACATGGGAGAAAAAAAATGCCAGGAACTGGGGACTTCTTGACCCGAGTTACACCTCAATTGCAGATGTGCTTGAGTCAGTTAAAGCCTTCAGCATTTCACCCTTGTTTAATCATTCCACATTTAAAATAATTAGTAAAACAATAATTGGTTCCAATAGTTTAGCAAAATCTGGTCGCCAGAATTCAGGTCAGATCAGCTTCTCCATCTGAGTCTCCCAGTCATACAAAGTTTTAAAGAGTTTTTCATTCCTGTAGTGCAAAAGGAAGGTGAAATTTAACAATGGAGCTTGAAAAGGGTGGTTAAATTGGTCACAAATAAAACATAGAAGAATTATACAAGACTTGTTATTTTTCCTATGAGGTTTTCACCTTCTTATAATAATAATAATTGTTTAAAATTATACTACTTTAAGAATCCCATTTCCAGATACTCCTGATACCTGATATTAGGAATCCTGGAGTGATGAGGTATGTATTCGGCCTTTCATAGCCTTGCTTTGGTAAAGTTTCATGATAATTTCCATGGCTGGAAATGGAAAGAAAGGCAGGAGACTGGAGATTACTGACAGTGGCACGACTGCGCGCCCAGAGCTTCAACCTTGTCATCTTGTCCCACCCTGGCTGCTGAAAACTGCAGTCAGAGTACATTTCCCTAAGGAGGCAGCATATCATTGATACATAGTCTTTAAATGCTTTACAGGGTATTAATTTCACAGATGGATCCATGGATGTTTTAATAGAACTATTTTATCTTTTCTTTTTAGGAGGACAGATTGGAATATAAAAACAAAACAAAAAATGAAATATATATAGCAATGACTAACTATCCACAAATAGTTGAAACATCTGACTGTTAAAGATGAAAAAGAATTGTTTAACACATTGCAGAAGTACATAAATCATCAGAATTTTGTGTGTATGAAACAGCTGAAGATGAAAAAGAAAGATGATCTTGTCATGCACAGGCAGTTAAATTCACTGCTTTGACACAGACAACTGGTATTTGTCCTTTGGAAACTCTCTTAATATGTTTCTATGTGAGTTCTCTGTCCTTACAATGAAATCAAAGACTTTCACCCCTCATTGTTTTTCTGTCCTGTCAACACATTTAAAAGCAGTTTGAGCTGAAATTGTTTCTTTCTATGCATTCACATAGTATAAGCAATTTGGTATATAATTTATATACCAAATTATATATTGGGGGTCTCTCAGCACGGCCCTAATTAAATAATTATACTTGTATAAAAAGTGTCTTAAAAATGTTAAATTTTATATTCTACCTGGTCTAATTATATTATGTACCTAGTGCTATAATGTATAATAAATTACTGTTTTCAAAGGGTGATTCAACCCAAATATCAGCAGTCTCATTAAAGGCAAAGGCTACAATTTCAAAGAATCTTAGTTGTGTAGGAACTGCAGACATATTTCCGAGAAAACAGTACCTACAGGCTTTGGGTATCATTGAGACCCTTTAGGGATCTCACTTTTGGGTAACTAAGTTATCTATGAAATTGCTATGAAGTTATGAAGGACTGTTAAGGACTTCTGAAATTTTGATCCCAGAAGTCTCATCTGTGAAAAGTCACCCAGGAAATCAATGGGAGTCACATTGCTAAAAAGCATATTTAAATGGTCTGGACAAAGCACTCAAAATTTGTCTCAAGGAAAATCCTGGAGTAATGAGCACAGACTCCATCCTAGAAGAAGAATAGACCACTTTAAGCTAACAGGTCTTCTTTTGATCTCTCTCTTCAGTAAGCCTTTTGAAAAGCATTATTTTTTTCCTAATGGCAAAACTAATTCAAGAACCCTTTCTTCCGTACAGCCTTCTGCTCCTTCTGTTAATACACTGGAGAGCAAAGCTCCTTTATTAATATACTCTACCTCTCACACACATGCCAAATAACATGTCAAAAGATAAGGAAGGCAAAGAACTTGGGTGACATTTGTTGACATTTCCAACACGAAGGAAACAAACAAGTTGTGCCGTGGCTGAATGTTAAAAAGGCTGAGGAGAGTGAGCTTCCCCTCATCAATATGACCCTCGGGGTATTTTTAACTCAGTCTGATGCTGTGTTCCCTAGTAGGAGGTATTCCTACAAAATGGGAAGACAGAGATGGCTCCTCTCAGCTCTCTGAAGACCTCAATAAAAGGTCACCAGAAATTTTATTTTTGTTTACATTTTTAAAAGATCAAGGTCACTTTTAAAAGAGAATAATCAAGATGCTCACCCTGCATCTAAACAAATCTTCAGCTCCAAACAGAAAAGAAAATCAAAATGCAAGTGGTTTCTTTCATTTTTATTTGAAATTGTAAAAGAGATTGGAAGTTCTTTATTTTTCCTTCTTTTCTTTTCTGAAATCATGTTAAGATCCCTTTAGAGTGCAAGTGAGAAACATCAAAATCCTTAATGTGGCCTGAGGGTGGCTTACTACAAAGCCATGTGCTAATAATACCTTACATTTATAGCTCTTTTCATCCAGAAGAACTAGATCCCCAGGCTGTACAGGTACTGTGTATGCAGGAATAATGATTTTGAGCCCCCTTACTGACATGTGGCTCTTTCCATGGGGGCTCAACACCCAGTCCTCCAGTGCCCCATACTTTGGAGCTGGGGGGACACCCTGTGTCATGGAAACTGTATGGAGGATTTCAGTACAGCAAAAAGCAGATGAGCTGGAACTCGCTAGAAAGTAAAAGCTGTGAGACCTACCCTTGCAGGAGGTATCTTGGGCTCAATAAAGAAACAGCCACACTGCTCCAGGAGGTGCCCTGGAGCCTTTTGGAGGCTCTGGTTAAGACCAGGAATGTACAGGGGTTCCCTGCTGCCATCCTGACAGCACCTTCCAGGTGAGGTATCCCTCTCCCTGCAAGGCTTCCCATATGAGGAGGAGCAACTCTCTGACTAGGTCTGCTCAATGGTCTCAAAACCACAGAACAAGCCATGTAATTCATCAGGAAAATCAAAACTTCACTTTTATTTTAAAAAATCTCATTCTTCCATTATCTTAGTTCTACAGAGCACCAGCTTATCAGGTAGGAAAATTTGATATGATGAAATCTATTAATAAACCACCAGAATTACTCTAAATTCATGTTTATCGCTTGCTAAGTTTTGAAATTATATTAGTTAATGGTTGGTATTTTACAGGTGTCTATTTCACCGTACTGGTGAGTGAAAAGGTGATATACTAATTTATGTCAGGTAAAGGAAAAACACATTTTCTCTATGCATAAGAATCTGTCCTTATACCTATGTCCAAATACTGAACTACTCCTCAGTGATGCACATCAGCATGACCAAATTAAGAGTCAACAGAGTAGCGCTGATTTACATCTAATGTGTCTATTTCTAGATCTTTACTACAATAAAATAATGATTAATAACAATCCCAGCTCACATTATTTAGGGGCACTAATCATAGAATATCTCACAGCATTTGTAAGCTATTTGCACAGGGGGTTGCACCCACAATTATGTTCACACCTAGAAGAATCACATCAGTTAATTAATTTTCTTTTTTATATCTCATAGGTCCAAAATCAAATACTCATTTAATTCTGTCAGCTCTACTTCCTACACTGTCATGTTATATCTTTTCCAGTATTCATCCATCATAACAATCCTTGTATTTAAGATCATAGAATCATATTCTTTTTCAGACTTTCTGCAAATAATATTACTACCACTGGTACTGTTTTAATTAAATTGTTCCTCATTTAACAGTCTGCTGTGGATTATGCATATGTTTAATTTGCTCATTTTTAGATTTAGTAAACACTTTATACAGCTCACAGCTTTATATTTTGGATATTGAAAAAAAAAAAGCAGAATTTAAACTGCAGAAAAAATTGTCAATAATTTCTTCCTGTCATCTTTCGAGTAAGCTGGAATGTTGGCACTCATCTATAGCTCTAGTGGCATTTACATTTTTAATGAAGTAGCTTATTTGCTGAACTATACCCTTCCCATTGCAGTTGTTCTATGGATTATATCTAGTTTTATGAATCGTGTGTGTGCCAGATTTCACAGAGGTTTAGTCCATTTCTTCTGTTTTGTGTATGTGCATACACTGAAATTACCAGTCCATTTCCTCAACAGGTATAAATCCCTGCCCACTGAGTCTGCACCTCATAATTCAGTCTGAAATTGAGCCTTATGCAAAGTCCAAGGAAACTCTCACCTAATGAAGGCAGCTGCCTTTCAGCTGAGCAATGTGGAGAAAATAGGGCACGACTGTCACTCACCATTAATGCTATTTACCACTGTCTCTATCGCAGCACAGCAGCACACCCCGTAAAGCCTCTCTCTTAGGTGGGGCAGGCTAAGCCTGTAACTCTCGTAAGCACTCGGTGACAAAATGCACCCAAGACACAAACTGCTGCCAGGCGTGGTTTTCACAGTTACTTTGATCAATTCTGTTTGATATGGGCTTTCATATCCCTAAGCCACCAAGCATAAAAGTACATAATCTCTGATATGACTTTATAGCTTTTAAAAGAAAGGAGGACAAGGTAAATACAGACGTGTGAGATGTAACTGAGTCCTCTTGAGCCTACAGTCACTGCAAGATCTTTGCTGGATTATTTCAGGGCCTGGCAGCTGCCTCTGACATGGACAGGGACATGTTTCTAGTAGTAATCATGGGACAAGGAGACGGAAAAACACACTGTCATCACCCCAGATAAACTGGATGTTGTCAGTGCTTATCAGTATGCCAGGACCAGCATTCCTCCACATTGTTGCTGAGTCTGACAGAAGGGCAGATACCAGTCCCACAGCAGTGTCTCACCGTATCTGCCATCTCTCCATAGCTCTAAACTCTGGCATATCAGATACCTGTCTAAAACACATCGCCTCCTCAGTTTCCCATCTCACCATCTCTTCTTTTCTCCTGTAATGGACATCCAGCTATGTTTCTTTTTGTCCCCTGGGTTAACTATTTGGACCAGTCCTTTATAATATCTTTATCAATGATCTGCATGAGGGGACCAAGTGCCCCCTCAATCAGTTTGTAGACAACACCAAGTTGGGTGGCAGTGTTGATGGAGGGTAGGAAGCTTTGCAGAGGAAACCAGGCAGGCTGGATCAATGGGCCAAGGTCAATTGCATGAAGTTCAAGAAGGCGAAGTACTGGGACCTCCCTCTAGGTCACAGCAACCCCAGGCAATTATGCAGGCTTGGGAAAGAGTGGCTGAAAAGCTGCCCAGCAGAAAAGGACTTGGAGGTGCTGCTCGACAGCAACTGAACATGAGCCAGTGTGTGCCCAGGTGGCCAAGAAGGCCAATGGCATCCAGCCTGTGTCAGAAACAGTGTGGCCAGCTGGACCAGGGCAGTGTTCAACCCTCTGTACTGGGCACTGGTGAGACCACACCTTGAGTCCTGTGTTCAGTTCTGGGCCTGTCACTACAGGAAGAACATTGAGGTGCTGGAGTGTGTCCAGAGAAGGGCAATGGAGCTGGTGAAGGGTCTGGAGCACAGGTCCTTTGAGGAGCAGCTGAGGGACCTGGAGT
>VYZT01015848.1:47460-79695 GCA_013400735.1 Pomatostomus ruficeps
GGTTAACAGTTGGACTCAATGGTCTGAGATCTTTTCCAACCTTAACAATTCTACAATTTTATATGCCACCAGTATTTATTCTGACTGGCTGACGTATTGTGACTTCTCAAAATATTTGTGGTTTGGTTTCAGATTATTGAACACCAGGCCTTTATTGTTGTTGTTGTTATTATTATTATTATTATTATTTTATTTTTTTTATTATTATTATTATTAATTCCTTATTTCATGAGTTAGCACCTTTGTTTAAAGACTGGTCAGCCCTGTTTCTGTAGTTTTAAATAGCAAATAACTACCTGTGTGAGGTGAAAAAACATTATATATTTAATAAAAATAATGATTTTTTAAATAAGTTTTCAGTAGTTCCTTGAAAGTTCACAATGGTCTTTCATTACATTTTATTCCAAATCCAACTTCCTCTGTGTTTTTGTTTACATGTTTAGTTTCTATTTTTTTCCCATCCATCCTATTTTTCAAGTGCAGGTAATGGGGAGCACCTCTAATGCAGGCAGAAGACCAGAATTCATATTCAGAACCAAAATATTCTATGATCTTCCCCACCACTCATTTACTGAGAGAAACTGTCCCTCTAGAAACAAAACAATTTGTTTCAATCTTATCAATAGGTGAAAAAGATTAAAGCGGTTGGCTTTAATCTGTGCAACTCCATCTAACTCTTGGGGCTGTTCTTAGGAAGTCAAGCTCAATGTTCAGTAAGTCCAAGGTTACTCTTGGTGGTCAGTGGAAGGAGATGGACTTTCCATCATACCTCAAGACTGAATTACCATCTGAAGCTATTTATCTCCATCCTGTGACAACAGACATAGGCTCAAGTGCTACCATGCTCTCAGCTCCCAGAAGTTAGACAAGAATCGAGCCAGATCTGACTGTTTTGTCCTAGTAAACTAAACGGTAAACAGGCATTTCTCCAACATACATTTTTCATTTTATTCTTACAGCAGCAACACTAATATTTGCCTTCTAACTGCCTCATCTTCCATCTTAGAAAGCTGCATGTCCATGTGCCAGTTTTAATTGGAGAGGTTGAAATTAATTTTATTTTGGTGGGCTTATACTATTCCCCACAGCTTTGCTAGATGTGGCTTTCTACTTCAGGGAGCTTTGTGAACAGAGAGAGCAGCTGCAGGACAGTCTTCTAATGTAAAAATGGGTTTTGTAGAACTTCCTTGTGTGGCTCTCTGAATATAACTGCGTGACCTTGCGAGAAGAAGCAGGAGGTGTGTGTGTTTGACTTAAGTATTAACAGATAGGCTGAACAGTGAATCCTTCAACAGTCCACTAAAAAGCAAGAGATTCAACATAAAAGGAAAGTTTTGACCTTTACATTTAAGCCTCCTGCAGTTACCAGGGAAAAGACCTGTGGCTTCTCTATAATGTTAGTCAACAGTACTGTCCACTTCAGGTGAAAACTAATCCTCTATCCCATACTGGGAGATAAAACAAGGAGAAAAAAGGCCAAATCCTTCCTAAATTACTCTACTCTTCTCAAGAGGATGAGTAAATGTCAGCCAGCTGCCCTGAAGTAAAATCTTTACCCATTAGAATAGTATATTATCACTTAGGTCAGTATGGAATGAGGCACAGAATTTTCTCCAGTAGCAAGGTTTTAATCTTTCAGCCAGATTCATTCGGGTAGCTCTAGAGGTCTCAAATTACCTATTCTGCTGATCTGCAGGAAGTAATAAGCCTGCAAAGGGATTTAGTTGCAAGGACATTACTGGCAAAAGAAGCACATAAAGTTTTCTGTAGTGACTATTTTGCTGTGAAACTTGACAATCCAATACTTCATAAAAACCTTGTGAACTGTTGACTAAATACATTACATGATCATTTTGGGTATTTTTCACTTTTAGTCACACTGCACAGTTTTGAGGTTGCACATACAGGAGCAGAGACTGCAGGTAAATCCTGTGACTTCTGTGGTTGAAACCTAGACATACAAAGGATTAAATATATTCATTAATAGTTACTCACGTGACAAAATAGGTGAGGAGAGCTATAATGACAACACTCAAGCAAGAGTGAGAGAGATTTAATTTTCAGTTTTTTCCCCCTGACACTACATTTCACAAGAAGACTCTGCTCCTCTCCCAACAGCATTGTAGAAACACAGCCTTATACAGCACACTCAAATAATGACAAGTGCAAGGCTGACTTCCACCATAACCTGAAGCAAAAGCTTTTTAAGACCCAAGCAGAATTTCTGAGGGAACCAGAATCAGTGCTTTCTGTTAGCAGAAAAGCCCTCAAAAACCAGATCTCCCTATTCTTATTTTACATTCATATCTGTCACTCTGCCTGATAACAAATGACAGATTATCTCCTGCACAAGCATTGCCACCCAGACCTCAACTTGAGGATTAACAGCCCTTAGGTAGAGCTCGATGTGTTGCTCCTCAGCAAGTTTAAGATCTCTAGGAGCTCCTTAAGGACAGTCCTAAAAATTAAGTTTGTCAGGTGAGCACAAACATAATTTGCTATTTAAATTCACTGTAGTGTTGTCAACACTTTCTTTAAGTGATGACTGAACAGGTGGATTTATTTCAGAGTGGCTGACAGCCAGTGCTCTTTCTACAAGACCTTTATTTTAGAACTTGGCATTAGATCCTGCTTTTAAGTACTTAAGGAAAAAACAAAGAGGAAAATATATATGTTCACTTTTCCACTCTTTGTTTCCTGCCATCTCATTGGAGCTGCACCTGCAGCAATCAGGTGGAAAAAGAGGGCTATTCATCAAGGTGGAAATTGATATGTTACTTTTCTCTGGAACTAAGCTAAATGCAACTGTTTTTTTCTAAGTGCAAAGGAAAAGAGCAAGTGCTGCAATGTTTACAGGGTAAAATTTCCCCAATGAATTTTGTGCATTGGTGTGTAATGTGACAGTTGCCTGGTAGAAAACCAAAACAACCAATAAAAAAATCCAGTTAAAACAAGCCTGTTGTGTTACAGCTTTTGCCAGTTGTCTCAGCAAATATGTCACTGCTTAAAGTTGCAGAACTAGAGACTGAAATCCCCTCTGTGTTTCTACAAACTCACCACACCTGATGTGCAGCACTGCTGGTACTGTAATGCTGGCTCTTCTCCTTCACCCTCCCCACTCACCCCAGACAAGGCTGTATTACTGCTGCAATCCACCACATCCTACAGTATTTGCTGCCTGCAATTAAACAGATCTCTGTGCATCATGTTTGGGATAGGTTCCCTCACATACTCTTCTTTGTGCAGCATCAAAATGTAATGTAATTTGGGGGCAGAGGAAATGTATTATAAGTATTAGTAAGTAAACTCCTGCTACCTTCTGCACACATCCATATATAATTTTATGGTCTATAAGCCAAGTTAAGACTTAGAATTATAAAAACATGGAATGGTTTGGGTTGGAAGGGACCTAAAAGGTCATCTATTCTAACTCCCCCCTCAGTAAACAGGGACGTCTTCTGCTAGACCATGTTGCTCAAAGTCCCACTCAACCTGACCTTGAATATTTGGAGGGATGAGGCATCTACCACCTGTCTGGGAAACCTGTCCCTATGTGTATTTCCTAGAGTTAGCCCATAAGCATCTTACAAGTGGTCCTTACCTGCAAGCAAAACAAAACCCCCAAAATTACAATGTCTGTTGTAAATCCATAAATGAAAAAGGAATATGACAGCTGTCTACATAGACCTGAAAAGTAAGTCCACTTGCAGTAAGAGATCCAACAGAGAAGGGAAGAGAAGAAGATCAGCAAGAAATTTCATGAAAACTCTAAAATGAAGCTATGAATTCTGGAAATATTCTCTGGAAAAGGAAAGATGTCTGTTATACATACAAAGGAAAAATAGGTTTCCACAGACTAGTCACAAATGGTCCTGCTATAAAAAAGTGTGGAGAAAATCACTTACTGGTAACACATTTTTCAACCTGCACTGCCCAGCTGTTGAGTTAGATTTTGAATACAAGGGATCCCACAAAACATGTGTTGTGCTCATACTCACAAAATTTTGAAAATCAGTCTGATAAAGTCATACATACCTACATTTTTATGACTTTATTTGTCTTGAAAAAGCTGACATTTCTGGGCTTGATGGTTACTCTCTTATTCCCTGTGTATCCCCTATATATCTAGGGAAATAGCTGAAGGCATAAAATATGCTCAAGGCACTTGGAATCTGCCATCTATTACTGGCATCTCCAGAAAGGTCAAGAGTTTCAGGAATTAGCATTATTGGTTTGTAGTCTGTTTATGGCACTTAAGTGTTGTGTAAACATCTTAGGAGTTGCAATCATTTGAGGGAAATTAGGAGGCATGTGATGAGATAATTTAAAATTAGCAGTGGGAATCATTCTGGTGGACCTGGTAACAGGCCAGGGGGTTGCCTGGGCTGTGAGTCTTGCAGGAGACAGCAATCACAGCTGTTGATGGTGTGCTCACATGGATGTTTTTACAGGCTGTAAGTCAAAGGATTCTCATCATCATTCACAGACCCCCAGACAAAGCTCCTTTATGCCAATGAAGAGTTGTCCATCCATACCAGTGAGTTTTAGAGCAGGCCTGGATTCAACTAATGCACTCAATGCATACATGAAAATCAACACTAAAATGGACTACCCTGAAGGCAGTCTCAACAGCAAACAAAGAAACTGGAAAAGACTGTAAGAAAGCAGTCTCATTTCCCTAGAAGTCTTCAGAGAGAGCAAGAACATATTGATGCTGTTCATGAAGTACCTGCCCTTTGACTCCAGACTTAAGGATTGCCAATCTGCTACTTTCAGCAGCATTAAAATTCTCTTCAAGAAGCAAAAGAGCTGATGATTTCTAGCTTCATAGCTCAATTATATTTCTTTAATGTCATATCATAAATGCTGAAAATCTGACCTGCAGTGCTGTTACTCCTCCCTGAAGGCACAACAGCATCACTTGTCTGCCTATTCATGATGCTGTTTCCTGTCTAGAGCCATAAACTTCAATACTACAAAATTCCAAACTCACCAGCCTTAAAGCTCTCAGAGGCAGTTTGCTCAGCATGCCATCTGGGAAAAATCTCCTTTACTGTTCTTCAAGACAGCCCACAGGAACCACCCACTTGCAGTTACTGACCTTGAATTTGATCTGTATGGGTATTGTCAATCCTTGTTAACATGTTTCTAATAGGAGGTGGAGAAGATGCTTTTTCAAACTCTTCAAGAGAGCTCTTTCATTCACTCTTGAGCATGGGGACTGAGCCTCATATGACTACAGCACCATGCAAACAGACTGGCCCAAAGCCTCTGGGAGGTGTTTTGACAAAATTTCTCATCAACAGAATGCTTCAGCTGGTTCATCCCTGCTGAAATCCCTGGTGGAAACACTGGGAAAATGTTGGCAGTCAGATTTCTGAGGTTCCAGAAGTCATCAGTCACATATGAGGAAAGAAAAGAAAAAACCCAGACCGGCCTTTTGTAAGAGGGTCCCACTCCACAGACCTCCTGTACCATTTGGGTTTGGGTATTCAGAAAACACATTTCGAAACACTAGGAGCTATTTCAGAATTAAATTCTAATTGGGATTCTTTCAGTTGCTCCTGCCTTTTCCCTTGACCTTAGGGAAATAATTTAATTCCCCTTGCATTGGTTTTCCCTAAAAATAAAAGAGCAATGATTTTCTGTCGTACCAACCTCTAACTGACAAAATAATTCTTAGCTGATCAGTGTTTGCCAAAAGCATTGAAACCTGTCAAGAAAAATGCCAACCTCTGATAGTGTGCCGAGGGAGACAGAAGAAAAATGTCGAAGTCATAGAAGCTTTGCCTTAGTGGAAAGTTCCTGGCTTGACACAAACAAATATTTTCCTGTCAGCATTTACCACCAACTATATAAATCATTTGCATTGCATTTTCACAGTAAGCTCTTTAAAAATAAATTCAAGATCTCCTGTGAAAAGTATTTTCATGGCATTTCAAAATGCCCAAAAGCGTAGTCTGGTACACTGGATTGAGATACACTCTACTGCAGTGTGCAGAGATAATGGAAGATAATTGAGAAATAGGGAGGTAATAAACATATTTTGTGCTGAATAGCTAAAAAAGTTTTTAAAAATTAATTTGAGTCTTACAACTAAGAGGTGCTCTAGGGGAAGAAGCTGCTTCTTCCTCCTTTGGCCAATAGGAACATAAGAACAGCTACACTGGTTCACACCTGGTGTCCATAAAGTCCATCCCCTCGGCAATGCTATTCACAGTGCTTAAGAGAGCCATACGTGAAATTTCTCTCAAGTGTCTCCCATTGTGTTATATCTCGCATAATATTCCCAGAAAATATTAAAATCTATGCTTTTCCAAAATACTTACAGACACGTCTCTTGCTGAACCACCAAACCAGCAGCATTTACCAAATCCATGCACACACAAAATTGGAAGTACTCTATTTCAAAAAAAGTGAATTATGATCACCTTCATTATCAGTGTAATAATTTTTAAGTAGAGTACAATGATTATGTTTTATTACCTTATGTGAGAATACCTATTCTTACTGAAGAAATGTTCAATAGTCCTTGGCAGCATGATTTTTTAGTACTATAAAGAGTGTTACACTCCAATGAGTTGGATCAACGAGACCCCATTCCAGAAAGAGTGGGACTTCAGGTGGGAGCCCTGTCTAAAACTGTTAATATTCCCCAATTTTCCTCTTCCTCTGACCTCTTCCTCCTGTCTTTTGCTTCAGATATGGCATTCCCACGGCACTACTTGATTCCCCAGGCTACTAATCCAAACAGGTTTGGATTTTTTATGCCAGTAGCACCTGTGAGGGTGCTTCAGCAAACGGGGCTTGCGTTGTTTCACTTTGCTGCCAGCAGATATGCAGTACAGCAGTGTGCTATAGGCTGGCTGTTCCACAGAAGTAACCAGAATATCTCCCTGTTTCCAAGAATCCCTGGGCATGGATTTTAAATTCTGTATTCTACAGAGATGCAAAGGACCCATCTATCTGTTCTCTGCCTGTTTGTTTTCTCAATACTGGTGTGATATATCTGTGTAACAGTGTGCACTCACCTTAACAGTTGATGGCTGACAAATTAATTTCTCAAAGAATTTCCTGAAGCCCACTGGCCCCCTCTAAAAGTTCAGTTTTGGCTCCGGAGGATACTAAATAACATCTCACCCAGGCCAATTAGCAATAATCCCTGTCATTGTTCTTCCTAAGGAATTTAGATAAGAGCCGGGTTCAGGATGAGGAGATGCTAAAAGTTTTGCAACACTGTGCAAAGGGAAAAGAACACAAAGAGTTTCTTCATCCTTATTTAATCCTTATTAATTAATTAATGGTATCTCTTAAGATATTTAGAGTTTGGTGTATGCTTTGGGATGCACTACAGGACACACTCTCTTGGAGGGGAACTGCTTTCGCCTCAGATTTCTTCTCAGTGATACTTCCTCATCCAGGGTCTGAGAGACAGTTTTGCACTATTGGTTGCATTTATTTAAATGAGCAACAAGCAACCTGTCAACACCCACATGGCAAGTTTTCTTCTCTTTTCTCTTTAAGTATGCTAGATTGTTTAAAAAAAAGTTTATGAAAGAAGTCAGGGAAAAATAAAAAAGTTAAATATCAAGGCAAAATTTTTCATATCTGGAGGGACAGAAATAATGCATCTCAACCCCAAGAAAAACAGTAAACCAGTAACATTTAATTTATCACACAAACCACAAGATATTAAACACTGCTGTCCAGTGCAGTTTCTGCAACTGTGAATATTTTAATCTCATTCACCCTTTCCACATTCTCATAATAAAAAAAATAAAAATAGGACAATGGAGATTATCCAAATCAGGCATGAATAGCATTTGGCTGAGATTCAATAAGCTTTCAGGTTTTTTAACTTAAGGTGTCACAGTTCCAGACTTCTGGAAATAGGCTATATTTAATCCTAGAAAGACAAAAGAGGGTAAATTAATATGCTTCTCTTTCACAGCAGCTCTCCTAATTACTTCATCTGGGTAAACTGACACAGACTCCCAAGTTCTCGATGATTTGGAGTTTCATTGTGGAAAATATGGCACAGTGATAGATGTCATCAAGCTACAGATTGTCATGCTCTAGTGCGAGGCCGTCACAACTGTCATGAGATCTGGGCTTCTTCTCTTCTTTGCTATTCATCTGCCCATTGTGCTCACAGCTGCTCTGGACTCTGCTCTCTCCTCCCATCCCTCTTTTGCCTTGGGTAAGTAGAATGAAAGCTCTGGAGCATTGGCTCTCTCTGCATGTGAACCAGAGCACAGGCAACAGCCCTTCAGTTGCAATTGAGAGCTCTCAGTACTGTTGATAAGTAGTACAGATTCTATTACACAGACCAGACACTTACTCTAATCTCAGTTACCCACCTGTGCAGATGGAAAATTGCTCAAAAGAAAACCCCTAGTGCCAGCCTGGTAAAGTACAACAAACGCTCTTCTCAACAATTACTTTGGAAAGGGTTAGTTGCCCATGCTGATGCTTCCAGGACTGTTTCCTTCCTTACGCTAGTGATTTTTTTCCTTGTGAAAGAGAATCCCTCTGACATTATTTTCTTGCTTTGCTAACAAGCTTGTTCTGAAGGATCTCAGCACCAAATCCTTGTGAGCAAACTGAATGCACAGAATAATCCAACTTCTATGCAAAGGCAGACAAAGAGAGTAGTAGCTAACGCTCACTCTTGTGTTATTACAGAAAATTACAAGGCATAGCCAAGATAACAAGCTACGCTACAAGGAACTGACTTGCAGCACTCTGAGGGTGGAGCATTTTTCTGGCTTATCCTGTTCTTGGCTTTAAACATCTGGTACCAACACAAAGAAACTGCATATTTTCTCCCTGCTAATTGTGAAGTAGCTGACTGATTGCTTATGACTGGCAAGTGTCTGATAACAGGAAATGGTGGCACGGCAGTTTGATGGGTTAAGAAGGTTGAGACAGGAAAACCAATTATGGGATTCTTCATTTAAACATTTGTGCATATTGATTGAGGAATGTCAGCCTTAGATTTGTTGGAAGTGCTTGGATACAGGAATCGCTAAGTGCCAACTGTTATTGTCATTACCATCAATGTTTTCATTACTGTAGCTGTTCTGAGACCTAGTCACAATGGAAGAATGAAGCACAGAGAAGCAGCTCAATGAGACTGTTCCTCAGCCACCTGAAATCTCTTTTTCACCATGGTATTGCAGCTGTGCCATTATTCTCAGGGAGCCAAGAGCACAGCAGAGATGTTCTTTGGAAAACCCCATGTCAGCTCTGTGGTCTCTCTTTGACCCTTCACAACTAAGCAGGAAAAGCTCCAAGGCAGGCTGAAGGTGGCTAGGATCATGCTAGAGGTTGGTGTTTCTGGGGTCCCAGGGACCATTTAGCACCTGTGGGGACCAAATCAGCTCTCAGCAGCCTGAGAGCTGGAGATGGACAATGTGCCCTCCCCTATTACTTGCATTATTGGTGATGGCATCAGAAAGATGAACCAGGGACCAACAAAAGGCTTTTTACAAAGGACAGGTAAGATCCCAAGGGAAAGGTTTGTTGAAAACAGGTGTCCTAAGGCTGGCCTTTATCAGAAGATGTTTCAATATCAGGATGAAGAGCAAACAAAGTCATGAAAAGAAGCTGATGAAAGTAACTACTCTGACTTTCAAGCACCCATAATTGAATTGGAAACAGGAAAGTGATATTGACTGAAAATCTAAAGTAAAGCAGAATGGTCCACTTTCAGACCCAGCAGACAGAAGAAAAAACGTAAACAAGTAGTCTGAAAGGTGTTCATTATTTTAGCAATGTGAATTAGATGTTAAAATGACAATTAATTTTTCATAGCTCAAAATATTATTTATAGCATAGATAAAAACTTCTAATTTCCAATAAACTATCCTGAAATTAATATTTTGTACTAAATCCTGCTCAAATTGCTCAAGCATATCATTGTATCGAAGTCATTAGGGCTGTACAAATGACTAATGGTAGCAGGAGCTGGTCTTTTATTGGCGTGACTTTGAAATGGCTGCCTTACTCAAGCATGTCTATATAACACTCTTGCCACACTATCATGTATTCCATTTACTCCCTTTTTAAGAGAGAGGGGAAAAGGTTATTCTAGAAATACTTTAGAGTAATAAAATCTTTATTGCTACAATTTTTTTGTATCTCTTATGCCTGTGAAGCCACTTGATTTAGTTATGTCCGCAGTTCTGGGAGTGCTATAAAGTCAGTGCTTATACATTTTGTACACCTCTAAATATTACTTTAGCTGGAGTGTCTACAACTGGTGTGTGTGTGTGCCTGTGTGTGTGCAGTTTTAAGGCCATATAGCTCACAACTTGACACAAATGAAAAAACATGTGCTGGGTATATCACAGCCTCACAGTCCCTCCTTCCAGCGGGACACAGCAAATGCTTCTGGTCATGATGGCTAGCAGGGCAACAAATCTAAACTGGGATTGAATTGAAACCTGTTATTGTAAATGACATGACAGATTGAGACGGAAAATCTACCAGGAACAGGGAACAATATAAACACATGCACACGTACAGGTTTAGTATCTTTTCAAAGTACATGACTAACACAGGCATTTTCTAAGCATTATTAATATTTAAATATCTTACTGAATATTTGGAACGTCATCTTCTTGCATTAAATTCCAAACACGCATTATTGTCCAGTTTATCTATTTACTGTGCAATGAGCCAAATAAATATCTCTGCCATCCCAGCTCTTTATTCATTGGAGCGATAATATGCATTCGTATGGAAGAAGCACTATAATCCTTCTACCACTCCTATCTTCCACTGCTGCTGGCACACAGATGACTAAAGAAACCAACTTCCTCCCACCAAAACCAAATCCAAAACCAAACCAAACCAACAAAATAATAAAAAAAAAAAAACAAACCCCAAAACCAACCAAACCAACAAAAAACCCTACCACCACTATGTTCAGCTATTTGAGCCACTATTGTTGTGAGAAGTGAGCATATTCCTCTTCTGCTTTGTTCATCAACAAACCTGTAAGCTAAATAGTGATTGTGATACCTTCTCTGGTAGTAGCACAAGAGAAACAGAGGAGTCTTAGTGCAATTTTCTAAGTTTGAGGTTTTAGTGCTGGCAGTTACAAAAGTCATTGTGTAACTTATAAATAGAACAAATTTTCTCAGAAAGTCACAGAGAGAGAAAATACGGAACGCTGCTCTGCCATTTTGACAATTGCTTTTCTTGTGTAACTTCACTTTGAAGGAGAAGCCAACATCATTTTGAGTAAGTTATCTGCTTTCTCAGCCGACACCCGTCTGTTGAATAGCAGAATGACAAATATGTCTGTGGTTATTTAATTATTTATAGCATAATATGCTATTCTATTTGACAATCTGTTTGCTCTGTGGATAAACCATAATGCTGAGTAATTTTTCCTTATGAAGGAACAAGATTATCTTCTCATTAAACAGCCTCATTGGCCCAAAAGGAACATCACACTACAAATAGAAACTAGTGCTATAAAAAAAATGAAGCAGAGATGCCTGGAAGTTACAGAAAATATAAAAGAGAACTCAGTCCCTGAAGTGAGTGAGAGGAAAAAAAGCTCTGGGGACTTGGAGCAGTAATGCTGCCTGCATGGGCAGAGGAAGTCAAGCTGCCAGGGAGAGAGTGAGGTGGAGATCAGCTTTCCCCTTTTGGCTGGTTGGTTTGGTTTGAACTTGAGGGGTGGGGTCTGAAGTGACGATGTTCACATCACTTCTTCCTCCTGGGGAGTAAGCCAAGCCAACAAGGGCAGTGACAGATACTCCCTGGCTTTCTCTCAAGATGAGGATCAGAGGGCTAACCACATCAAGGGTGTTTATAGCTATGGTGAATCCTCTCACACCTCTTCTAGGGGTCCTGGATGCTTGATTACCGCTCTGAAGTGCCTGTACACAAGCACAAACAGCATGGACAATAAGCAAGAAGAACTAGAAATCTATGGGTGGCCACAAAGCAAAAATCCATGGGCCTTCATGGGATACACCCCTGGGTGCTGAGGGAGCTGATAGATCTTGGTGCTGTATCAGTCTCCATCATCTTTGAAAAATCTTGGAGAATGGGAGAGATGCCTGACTGGAGGAAGGCTAATGTTAGCTCAATCTTCAAAAAGGGCAAGAAGGAGGACCCAGGAAACTACTGGCCAGTGTACCTCACCTCCAGCCCTGGAAAGGTGATGGACCAGATCATTCTGGTGGTCATCATTGAGCATGCAGAAGAGAAGAAGATCATGAGGAGTAGTCAGCAGGAATTCACCAGGGGGAAATCATGCTTGACTGATCTGATAACCCTCTGTGGATGGCATGGCAGGACAGGTTGGTGAGGGGAGAGCAGTGGATGTTGTCTACCTTGACTTCAGCAGGACTTTTGATATTGTCCCATAACATCCTCTTATATAAGCTCAGGAAATGTGGGTCAGATGAATGGACAGCGAAGTGGATCAAGAACTAGCTAAATGGCAGAGCTCAGAGGGTCATGATCAGTGGAATAGAATGCAGTTGGAGGCCTACAGTCAGTAGCTTTCCCCAGGGATCCGTACTGGGTCCAGCCTTATTCTACTTATTTATCAATGATCTGGAAAAAGGGATAGAATGTACCCCAAGCAAGTTTGCTGGTGATATCACACTGGGGGAGTGGCTGAGTTACCTGAAGGCTCTGCTGCCATTCACCAGGCAGGAGAGGTGGGCAAACAAAAACCTAATGAAGTTCAATGAGGGCAAGGGTAGGGTCCTGCACCTGGGGAAGAATAACCCCAAGTGCCAGCACAGGCTGGGGACTGACTTAATGGAGAGCAGCTCTACAGAGAAGGACCTGGGAGTCTTGGTGGATGACAAGTTGGCTATGAGCCAGCAATGTGTCCTTGCTGCCAGGAGAGCCAATGGTATCCTGGGATGCATTGGGAAGAATGTGGCCAACAGGTTGAGGGAGCTGATCCTCCCTCTCTACTTGGCCATAGTGAGGCCACATCTAGAATACTGTGTCCAGTTCTGGGCTCCTCAGGACAAGAAAGACAAGGAGCTACTGGAGACGGTCCAGCAGGGGGCCACAAAGATGATTAAGGGCCTGGAGCATCTCATTTGTGAGGAGAGACTGCAGGACTTGGGCCTGCTTAGTCTGAAGAACAGAAAAGACTGAGATAGGATCTCATTAGTGCATGCAAGTATCTCAAAGGCTGGTGCCAAAAGGATGGTGCCAGACTCTTTTCAGTGGTGCCCAGGGACAGGACAAGGTGAAAAGGCCATAAACTAAAACACAAGAAGTTCCATCTCAACACGAGGAAGAATTTCTTTACATTGAGCTTGTCAGAAGACTGGAA
Source organism: Pomatostomus ruficeps (assembly GCA_013400735.1). Classification (NCBI taxonomy): domain Eukaryota; kingdom Metazoa; phylum Chordata; class Aves; order Passeriformes; family Timaliidae; genus Pomatostomus; species Pomatostomus ruficeps. The sequence continues at coordinate 60,785 of VYZT01015848.1, forward strand.
CAGGCTGCCCAGGGAGACTGTGGAGTCTCTCTCTCTGGAGATATTCAAAATCCACCTGGGCATGTTCTTGTGTAACCTGCTCTAGGTGACCCTGCCTTGGAAGGGGAGTTGGACCAGATGATCTCCAGAGGTCCCTTCCAACCCTAAAAATTCTGTGATTCTGTGTGACTCTGTGGTTGACTAAACTGACTTATAGACCCCTGGGTGACACTGGTTGAATTATGATAGTATCCCATGGGAACAAAGTCAACGAGCCTTGCTATGATTTCCTGGGGCTTCTGTACCAATTTGATCCAGAACCCCAGAGAGATATGGAAGGTTCATCTTTTCTAACTTGATTCCATCAGATGTGCATCTTCAGATGGAAATGCTCTGGAGTTCATTGTATAGGTTACGCAAGTGAGGACAGCAGGCACTTCTTGATGCTTTGATTTTGCTGGGCCTGCATTCTGCATGGTGATAATAACAAGCTCTAAGCTATCAAACAGTGTTTTCCATTTTAATATGGCCAAATTGTTTCACAGAACTGTGTCACCATTATCATTTTACAGATGAAAAGTATGAAGAAGTATTTTGCTTGGGGCTATATTAGAAACCAGTAACATATCTGAAACTAATACCTAGCTCCCCAACCTTCTATCTAATGCTCTAAACGACTATTTTACCCTAAAGATAAAAACATTGATAATAAACTTTTTCATAACACCAGCAGCATAGTTTACATCAACTATATCAGAAAACAATAATGATGAGAGATCATTTTAATACCTGACTGTTCTGGATAGTCTATGATTTCATCTGAACAGTGCTATGCCAAATGGCAAACTGAGTATTTTAGGAGCTAATGGACATATGAAAGTTGGACCTTGTATCCTGGCTTAGATGAACGGACCAAATGAAAGAGCCACTTCATCCATTTTCCGTCTACCTGATAGTGGCCAAAATTTTTATGGAGAAACAGAGCAGACATGTATTAACATTTCTCTTGAATATTCTCAGAAGATCCAAAAGTTTGTAAATGAAGAACTTTCCAAGGCAAAAGAAGTGGTTTGTATTTGATGGACCAATGGCAAGGAGTGCCACAGCTTACCCTTCAGGGAGTAAGACTCCACAGACTCTGCCCAACAGAGACTCAGTAAAATATCACAGGCCTTTTTCCCATATGCCTTGCTTGGGAATGTGACTACTTTGATTGGTTGACATAGTGATTTTAAAGCAAAGAGCTCTTTGACATCTACAGCAGAATAATTCAGTACCTCTGCCCATTTTACTTTCTGTCTTCTCTGCCTCTGCCAGCATAGATTCTTTCTGGTGTCAATGTGGACAGCAATTCATTTGACATGTATGATTTCATCAATTCATCAGACACAGACTGTCATGGTACCACTGACTTTCAATGAAACAAAATTTGAAGTGGTGATCTACAGATATAGTGTTCTGTGTCCTGCTGACAAGCCTGAAAGTCCAAATACTTCTGTGGAGAACTCCTAAAAATGGCCTAGTCTCTCTGCCCCAGCAGAAACATACACATTCCATTTGCCTTTTTAATCACAATGTTTTAGATCTTTTAAGTTTTTTTAAGAAATTTAAATGACTGTTTTTCAAGAAAGGGTGTCTCTTGGGCCTACATGGTCTTTTGAGCCCTTCAGCTGTATTTATGACCATGACACTGCAACGCCATTCAGAAACCAAGCAGAATGCCAAGGTTAGGCTCAAGAATAAGGCTAACATAGTGTTTTGCCTGGGTTTATAAGAGTGTTTGGCCAAATAAAGCACTGTGCTAGCTCAGTGTCACTGCTCCCAACCCAGCCCTGAGTTAATCTGACCATCTTTGTAGGGCATTTCTCCATATGGACTGACCATCCTAAGGCCTTTGATGTGCCAATTTATCTACCACTGCTTAACTAAGCTCTTGTCTAGATTAAAAGCAAAACTTGTTTTTCAGGAGCTGATGGAGGTTTTCCAGGTCACAGTTTGCCTGTCTGCATTGGAGTGCCAAAACAATGTGATGTGGCATGCTTTAGTATGGAAAGGATTTCTAAGCATACAATCCCATTGGTCATAATTAGCAATATAATGCCTAATAATCTTTAGTCAAAAGAAGTCTTCAATTACCTGATTTTCATCCAAAACCTGTTGACTAGTAATCCCCTGTAGCTGGGCCATAGCACTCTACTGTAGCATTGAAGAGAAACTTGGCCGGAATATAATCATTTGATTAGCATTCATCCAAGCAAAACATCACTTTTGTAGAGAGCAAACATATTTCTACCTTTTGCTGGCTTTTGACAAGAAGCAAGTGTGCTAAGCCTAGGAAATATATACAGTACAGACTGTTTTTAGACTAAGCACATGGAAAAATACATTTTGCCTAGACAACAGTGACACTCTCTAGTACATCAGTAAGGTGTCACTGAGCAGTCATCTGCTGTGCTCTCAGATGGGAGAGAGATGATGCACACAGAGAAACGCAGAAAAATAAGGGGAGATGAAAAACACTTAAAAAATAATTAAAGATATCCTTGCTAAAATTAATCACAAGATTATTGTTGCGGCAATGTTGCATTTTTTTCTTGTAAAGGAAGCAGTCAGCAAGCTTAAGTCACATCTTTCTTTTAAGAAAACGTAAATCAACAGAACAGATACCAATATGTTGATTTTGTTCCTGTGCCTTCTCTTCTGAAACCCGGGGAATCTCTTGGAGTGAATTGCCTAAATTAGTCAGTAGCAGCTGCTCTCAATAACCACAGATGCTCATAAACCCCTGGAAGATGACACACATTTCAGAAGAAGTTGGATCACCACACATATATAAAGGGCATGGGACAGTGAAGTAATGTATGCCAAGAGCAAAAAAGATCCCTTTCAGTTCATAAAAGACAGAAATGCTTCTTTCTGCTCCAGATCACATTGACAGCTTCCCTTTGATGGGTCTTGCTGTGACTGTTGACCCCTGTACACCTCTCTCAGTTGTATCAAACAAGATGTGTATAATTTTCTGCTTCCTTCAACAGTTGTATTTCCTGGCCAGCCTTAGAGCACCTTACCTTGGTCTCTCACTACCTACTTTAAGCCAACCTTTTATGTCATACAGCATAATATTACTATTCCCACCTCCCAAATGATTATTGCTTTTCATTCATGATATATTAACACCTGTTGGGAGTACCTGGAGAAAATAAAAGCATAGTTAGAGGTTGAATGAAAGTTTCCACTTTCTGCCACCTATCTCAGACTCTTGCAACTTTTAGGCCTCTACTTTACATCCCTTGGAAACTTCAAATAAATCTCTGAAACCATGAGGCAGGGTTAAAAATGCACTCAACAACTCAACATGCAAGAAACTACTTATGGACAGTATCTACTTATATGTGTATACATTTTTGTTTCTTCCACCGCTTCCTATCTGATGAGTTAGGAGGGAATTTCTCACTCTTAATCTTCCTCAGTTGATGTCTATGAGGAAGCACAGCCCCTGAAGCTGCTGTGCTAGAAAGAGATATGCTGTGCTGTTAGCAGATTACAGGACAGGAGTTTTCATGTTTGTCAGTTCTAAGTCCCTTCTGGCTACAAAAGGAGGTGACAGCAATAATTAGGAAAGGAAGGAAGATTAATGGTGTGTATAACACAGTAGAAATAAGAAATAATCATACTCTGCAGAAACGAGCTTTCCAGAGTGTCGCTCCTGGCTTTCTTCAGCACCTTCCCAGATTGCAGGCTGCCACAAGCCAGTGCGACCCCAGTGCCCCAGACCGCCCTTGGTCGGGGGTGGTGACACCAGGGGGGCTCAAGTACGGCCCCACCGGTGGGAAGCTGGGTATGGCGTTACAGAGTAAAAGGAAGGATCCAGGGGAACACCGAAGAAAAAGAGAGGAACTCTCCATATATGCCTTCTGCACCCTTAATAAGCACAGAAGGAACCCAAGAACAGAGAGCCCCGAACACCGCCTGACAAGGGTTTTTAAGGTAAACAATGAACCAATCAGATGAGGGTCCAGGGAAGGAGTTAAGGAGGGTCCAGGGTTACAGATCCAATCATAGGATAATGGGGGAGGAGAAAGGGAGGAGTCAAGGGGGGAGAACCAATCGCCAACCGAACTAGGAAGAACTTTCCAGAACAGGGGGAATGTACAGAACTTGAGTGACAACAAGAGAACCAATAACAAAACAGGGGGTAGGTTTAACAAAACTTGGATCAAACCACTGTTGTCTCCATCTCGGGGGGAGCTCTCTCGGTCTTAGGGGCTCTCCACCAGAACCCCTCTTCGTTGGTGGTGCTGTCCGGGGCCTTAAGGCCTTTATTATCTATGCGTACCACCGCCACACCAGAGGGAATGGCTCAAGAGAGGAGGATGTAGGAGCCAGTAACACCTGTAGCTAGTCATTTAACCAGCTCATGCAACTGCCTGATAAACTTAATGCAAACCCCTGATAATACTTCTCTTCTGACTCAAATGCCACACAAAGCACGGGGTTCATGACCAACATCTAGGAGGCACGGGGTTGATGTTACCAAGCAACACAACTTCTTTTGTAGACCCATACTTCTACTTTGATTCATTGTCATATATTTTCTACAATTTATACATTAACAATTTAAAGGGACAGGTACAGTACACATCAATGAAGCATCTGTTAACTCTCTAATGTTCATTAAGATTCAGATCAGTCCTAATGGACACAAACAGAGAAAATAATATTTAATTCACATTAACTCCTCCACAAATAAAACCTTTCACAAAGAACTTTGTTGTCTAGGGCAAGATTCAGTTCACTAGCTCTTGTGGATGTTTTGTAGAATTTTATTGTCCACAGAGCATCCTACCCTTTGCTCACAGAGATGAAGACAACATGGCGACAAGGACATTAGAAAGGGAGATCAGATGGCAAAGGCAATAAAGGAGCTATGATATGTGAGAGAACTGTCACTTCATTGTACCAGGTGCTAACAGGAAAACAACTTTGTCAATGGGATTTGATGAAAGATGATGAAACTTACAGAAGAGCTTCTAATTCAGTAGACAACTGTGTTAAGAGTTACTTATCTTTCCCAGTAACCTTATGTGAAATAGCATAAGCTTCAGAAAGATATGTGGTTGCTTAGTTAGAGTTAAATAATGTTCTGGACACCTGAGCCCAAGGTGGTGAATTACACGTCTGTGCCAATGAGTTCTTAGGTGCTGCTCAGCAACTTTCCTAACAAAGATTTGTGTGAGTGCTCCCAGTTGTTTTAACATTTTCTGGACACTCAACGTGACATTTGGTGGTTTAGTTTCTAGAAATGCTGACATCTTCTGTCTACAAATAAGAACAATGAATCTGTGCCCTGAAACAATAAATTTATATAAACTAAAAGGGGGAAAACTGAAAACAAATTCTCCCAGAAGTTAAGAAATGCCTGTAACAATTAATTTTCATTGTCATAACTCATGTCTTGAAGGGTAAAAGGAAAATAATTGAGAATGGCAATGTGGATTGGATGTGGGGTAAATAGTCATGGCAACTAGTGGGAACTGAAGGTTAGGTCCTTTCCTATAATTTTCACCTGCCTCCCCTCTCTTTGGTAAAATCTAGTGATGCATCATGTAAGGTAGGAGACAATAGAGATTTAGAAGGGAGAGAAAAGTGTGCCCTAAATACACCTTTGTGGTGGCACAGATTCTTTCCCATGGGAATTTTTCTCTTCTTCTTCCTATGTTTTATAAATAAAGATAAGGTTTGGATGTTGTTGAAACGGTCTCTGGAAAACATGGGCAGTTCTGGCCTGGCCAATCGGCCTAGGGGGAGGTTTTGGATTGACCCAATCCGGACGACCTTTGAAAAGTCTATATAAGTTTTATAATTAAATAATAAAGTCAGATTTCACCACTCAACCGTCTCGATTTCTTCACTCGGCTAGCGGCTCAACAGCGACACACCTTTACTGGGCTATGTGAATAGCTGTTGAAGATGCAGTCCTGATATCTGAGATATCAGGAAACATGCATGCAACATCTTTTCAGCTCTAATCACAGACCTGATGTCCAGAATGTGAAGAGGGACAACCATGTGCCCTCAATTCCTGTGAAAACACAACCACTCATGGAAGGTGTTGTCTCTATAGCTCTAGATAAAACTTGGTTTGTGGAGGAGATTTCAATGAATCTTTTTTTTCCCTGTAGATGTAAAAATCAACACTAAGGTTTGAAATACTCAGGGCCTGTGAAATTTTTACTGTTGAATTCAAAGAGCCCACCAGTTTTCCCCTCATTGCTGATTTTGAAACAAGATGTTTGAAAATTTGAAAAAAAAATCAGAAAATGTGCTAAAAATTTCCAAACACAGTATATAATTTTGTATATATATGTAGAGGAAATATTGCACTTGTGTCCTTTACATTTGCTTACAACAAACCTTCTTGAAAATGAACTCTCAGTAAAAAAAAATCCACTTTTGCTCTGAGTTAAATACTTAGCATCTCAACACTTCATTCTGTTATTTTGCTTCTGATGATACCTCTGATTAAATTCTTAGATTAATTTATAGTAATGACACAGCAAACCTGGCAGCCATAATCCCTTTAGTAGCTCAATATGTTTATGAGGGTTGAAGGATGTTAAATGTGGCAGTTTAAATGCTAAGCTAAGTAACCAGTTCATTAGGAATTTGCTCAATGTGTTTGTCGTCTGCAGCTGAAGCATGCAAAACCAGACTCTGATAACTCACCAGACAGTTTAATATATGAACAAGATAAACTCTTCAAAGATTGATTGACAAGCCCTGGAATTTTGTTAGCAGAGAAAAGTGCGTGTTCACCCACACCCATGAATAACGTATCCACTTCCAGCACAGAGGAACTGCAATACGAATGTATTTGGCAGTAAGGTGTGTCATGCACAACTCCACCTGCAAGATCCTGACCCAGGACAGCCTCAGCCAGCCAAGCCAAGCTTCAGGGAGTTGATAAGGAATATGGAGAGCTGCATCCCAGCCATGGAAATCTTTCTGCTGGCTGCTATGGGGACTATGCCACACCTGCATGTCACACTTGCAGGCTGAAATACCCATGGCTCTACAGCAGCCTGTTTTTCTGCCTAGAGGAACTACATTCCTTGTTGCAGAAAAATCCTCTTGCCTTCTTGAAGCTGTTTCAACTTTTTAAAATCAAACTTAATTTTATGGTGTCTCATTCCTTTCTTCTACACCAGCCTGATGAATATCCATTCTGCAGCCTGAATGTTGTTTTTCCGTTTTGTCCCCCATACACATAATTCCTCTTATTGACCCTTATCTCATTCTTCACAGAAAACTTTATCTCTGCTAATGTTAAAAACAGTCACAACCATAAATAAGAAACAAATTACTCAAATTTCACCAAAGCTCCTATCCTAATATTTTTTCTGAGTGAAATTATACCTCTAAATATTTCAAATTCCTAAGATGCATGGAATATAGCAATTTAGGCGTAGTTTAAATCCCTGGTTATGTGTCTGATCTGATAATATCCAGATGCACCATACACCCCCAATATGACAAATACCCTTGCCTAGACAGCCAGAGAAATTAGATCAGTTGTAGTTTGAAGAAAATGGCCAAAAAAGGCTGAATCACCCCAGACTCCATAGCTTTCTGAGCATCTACCTCTTTATTTCAGTAAAGGAAGATGCCTCTATCACCATAATGAATTATAAACTCCTCCTGTCAGTGCCTGAGATATTTATAAGGATAAAGCTGAAGCAGGACCTCCTCCCTCAGCACTCCATTAGCATTCACTCAGTTCCTTGCTAGCATCCTATTAAATGCAGAAGCAATTCATGAAACACCAAGTATTTCACTGATCAAAAATCTCTCGAGGCTCTGCTTCTGCAATAAAAATTGATGTAAGGAGAGAAAGGGGGGAAGAGGAGAAACAGCACAACAAAACCCTGCATCATGGCTTAGCATGATAAAGAAACCTGTGAAGGAAGGGTGCGCTGTGGGGAGAGAGAGGGAAGAAGTGATTATGTGGCAGAGAATAATCTTTCTCCCCAAAATGCCTCTGGGAAGGAGGAAGAAAGAAAACATGAGAATCCCGCCAGTACACACAATGACCCTTCAGGGCACCACGGGGAACCCACTGATGAAGAGCTGCTCTCTAATGCCTCCTGCCAACTTGGTATTTGCCAAATCCCATTTGCTTCTAATCACTTACAGACAGTTGCTTGGGCTGAGTCTGCCCACTCTTTTTCTGGTGCAAACTTGGAACTAGGCTGCAGAAGTTCTCTTGATGCTGGCGTATGTTAAAGTAGGACTATGACTACCTTCATGATCTACAGAAAAATAGAAATGGTGACTGACATGCCTTGGTGGCTGGCTTGGAGAAGTCCTGGAGAAGAACACGGGTGGCAGAGTGGGCATGCGGACCTGCACAACATTATTATAAGCATTATCCTTATAGGAAAAGAGAGTACACACTTAGGATATTCCCAGTAGGTGCTCTGGGAAAAATGGTTAATCAGAGACAGAATTACTTTTCTGACAGCTCAGGGAAGAGAAATTGCTTACTGAAGGCTATATTGACATTCATCTTCCTCCAGGTTCTTCCATAACTCTGCCCCACGAAGAGTTACCTTTTGTTATTAATTCACTGACTTTTGCAGCATACTACAAACAAGGTCTGGCTGCCTGTCAGAGGCAACCCCAGTTTTCTGAAAGATGCTCTAGGACACGGCAAACACAAAGGGAGAAGAAAGTCCTTAGTAGGTGCTAGTTGCACAGACAAAGCACCAAGGAAAACTTAACCTGGATCTGAGCAAAGTGTGCCAATCTCTGTAAGATCAGCAGTTTGTCATGTCCACATCTCTTCAACCCTTAAGTTATGGCAATGACTAAGGACAGGGAATTGCTTTATGATCCTCCCCTGCACACCTTCAGCAGCAGAAGTCATCAGCTGACACCCTGAAGCACAGCAGCTGATTGCATTTTGTATGCATAAATGGTGGTTGTTATTATGGCAAGAACAACAGTTGTTACAGTTCAACAAATGTGTCTTAATCATTTTCTGCTTATGTAACACACCGTATACAAGTACTAATGCAATCAAGTGCACTCTAAATACTGACTGCAGAAATACTGCCTGCAGTCTCCTTTTGCTCAATAAACTGTTACTGAATCTAAAGATCTGGATAAACAGCACTCTGCAGAAAATGGAAGATTTGAGGGTATTGGTCCAATGTTTAGATGTTTCATAGGTGTTTCAAAGTGATCATCAGTAATTATGCAGTTAGACTCTACTTTTAGAAAAGTGAAACAAAATTCCTCCTATGTCTTCTGATCTCTTTTGCCACTGAGCCATCAGGATTACTTACACTTATTTCAGTCTCACTATTCTGAATTTGGCATCTCATATGTAAGAGCAAATAAAGCCTGTATGCAGCAATAACCTCATCTACTCTGGAGAAAAACAGAAAGGAAAAAAAGCAGTAGCTATGTGTGTAGATACAGAGATTTTGCTTCTCATGCTCATAAATTAATTATGCCAATACTCTCTTTAGCACTGAAGAGAACAGATACAGACTGGCGTACAGCTGTACTGCTGAATTCCCTCATCTTTTCAACAGGGTAGATTCATTTTGGCTACCTACTAAGAGAATCTTGTGGCCCCTGCTAACACCTGAGTGATCATCCGGGAGAGTGTACAAGCCAAATCCCCTCCAGGGCCCTTTCTAGCAATGTAAGAGCATGAACAATTAGATCTGGGTGCCCAGGAACCTTTCCTGACACCCTTTAAAATCCTGAACTATAGTAATCTCAGCATTGCTGAACCAAATTTGCTTCATCTGTAATGTGTTGGATTAGAGATTGCTAGCACACTGGAAATAAAGGTTACTTTTTAAATAGATATATGTATATAGCCATACATGTGCATCATTTCCAGCAGGAATTAGATTGCTTCCTGGGGAACCGTTCTTCTACAGACTTAGAAGTAGCACTAAAAGATATACTCTTTCATCAGTGAACATGTCATTTCCTCTTTCCTTAAGGTGAAGGTGGAGAACAACAAACTCACACGGGGAGACAAGTAGTTCCCAAAGTGTTCCTGGAAACTCACTTCTAAGGTGGAAATATCAGGGGCAGGAGGGGGGGCCTTAACAGTCCTTATTAGAGCATTTTTCACATTTACAAATAATTGCAAGATAAGCAGATAGCATTCATTCCCGACAAAGGCAAATATCACCTTGGCTTTTAGGTAGAGCATGGGGCACAGTTCAGATAAAGTTTACAGAAGCATTCCTATTGCATGGTTCTTCTAATCAGGCTTTGGAGTAGAAGAGTTTTGATTTTCTCTATTCTTGGTTCTGACTCTTCTCTGCATGAAACCAGCCCATTTAATTGAAAAACAAGGTATTTTCCTGTTAATTCTTTGGTGATTTGGACTGAAAAAACACCACAGATCCACGTGTCAGGGGGCATTTCAAGTGATTTTCAACCAAGATTTTAGATTGAAAAAACCACTGTGCATGTCTCTACTGCTGCCTTGAGCACAATAAAGAACTTTTTAACCTATGAGACTACACAAGACAAGTCGGGTTGGTTCCCTGCCAGCAACATGAGAGGCTTGCTCAGCTCCTCTAGCTAAGCTTTGGGACAATCACTGTCTTGCCACTGGTGAGCAAGTTTCTGCAGTTGCTATTTCGACGGTAGAAAAGAATAAGCTGCCCTGCCTTGAACACTACAGCAAACTGAGCAAATGGGAGCAGAATCAGAACTGAGACCAGCAGGCATGCCTTCTTGTCTTCTTGCTCAAAGAAATGTTTAATGGCATAGACAACCCCAGGGGTTGAGCCATGCTTCTCCCTAAGCTCAGGTAGGTACTTGAAGGACAGTCCAGACATTCACTGTGCCCTTGACAAATTGTTTTGTCTAAATGTTATAATGAATATTCCCAAGATTCTAGATTCTTTTTTATGACAGGAAAGCAAACAATTTTGTTTCCTTGCTGCTGGGATCAAACAGCCAAATAACCTGTGGCTTTGTGATACAAATACACCTAAATAAATTACTGTAGGATAAGGAAGACATTCAATACAAAGAAGGTCCTCAGAGGCACTCAGCACCATGACCCTGCCGTGTTAGAGTTTGAAAGTTAGAAGAACTGCATTACACTCATGCCCTCTCAGATTCTGTGGCTATTTTTACCCCTCTGCTGAGGTCTCATGGCTTTCTGTAATGGCATGTTATTGACAGATACCAGAAACAAGAAAAACAAAGATATCTTGCACTGGGGGATGTGAAGGTCCAAGAAGTGGATTATGCACAAATAAGTCTTTTTCAATGTCTTTTGGGAGTCAGGAGATGTGTGACTGGCTTTATTTCCCTAAGAGGAAATAAAGACTTGGCTTTCACAAGTTTGGGAATTATGAATCTAGATGTTTCTATAGCAGGAAACACAGTACAGAAAATAGCAACATCCACAAAAATGCGGAGCAGTCTCTCGACGTTTAACCATGCATAGCAACAGCACATACTATTATGACAGCCAATAAAGAGTGCAGTACCCAGATGAATGGGGGATATTTTAGAATTTGCATGTTAAATGTATTAACAGAACAGCCTGGACCACGGCCAGCATGTTAAGGGTCACAAAAGGGGAATTATTGTGCAGTTAATAATCACAAGGATGAACTCGGTGCATGGGGGATCAGATCTGGTTAGTGTCCTGATCACAACCATTCTGGATCAAAAAAAAAATAGCATTTTAAAGAAGAAAATAGAGTCTTCTGAGCTGCCAGCACCTGGATTCTCCTGTTTAATAAATTGTCTTAGACCTGTTTTGCTTACAAAACTGCAAGGACAGAACAGACAAGTTAAGAAGTATTACATAAGTGACAGCTTATCTGAATGAATCTAAACCTCTTGACTGAAGAGATGTCTAGTTTGTGAAAGGGAAAATTTATCCTGCATTGTCTTCAGCTAGAAAGAAGCAGATGAAAGTATAGAAGAACTGTGAGAAGGGAGAAATAGTGGTAGTCACAGTAATTGGATGTAACTGCTTTAACAAAGTACTGGACAAATGAGCTGGAAAATATCCCGTGTTCAAACACTGTAAGGAACAGTGGTCCTGCATTCTCTTGCAGCAGTGGGAAGAGTGAAGGGCCAGAACCATTTTCTCTGCAAAATCCATCCTGAAGATGTGTCCTCTGTGCTATGTGGCACCTCACTATTTATTTCAGGTGGCTGATGCCAACCAAGTGTGTTGGGCTGTGTGCAGTGCTGCAGGCTAAGAATCCCTCCGAGTGACTATCCTGGTTTTTCTGGTTTCTGAATCTATGACAAACCATCTGCACATCACAGGCCTCATTTCCCCCACCTATGAAAAATTAGCAAACTCTTTCATTTGTCAAGTGTTAGTGTTAAAATGTTAAAATCAGTGTTAAAATCAATCAGCAAGAGTCAGAGCACAAAACCTTAGTCCTCAGATGACTAGGTTTTCACCTAGCTAATCTGTCCAATTTCTCTAGAATTAGATATTTAATTATTAACCAAGACTGTCATATTTACACAGTATTTTGGAAGACATATTACTGACACCATCTTATAAGATGCAACACTGATTTTTTTTTCCTAAGAAGCATGACTTTTATGAACCAGAAGAGAGATAACAGTTAATCGTGATGCTAGGAGAGATTCTGCATCCCTAGCTTGTGAGCTGTATTCTCAAGAGAATGTGAAGATGGAAGAGAATTCTGCCATCTGAGGTTTTGCCTGACATGGTTTGAAAATAGAGTTCAGTTCTGAGATGACAATCTGGTATGCTGTATGTTACTTTACAACCCAAACACTTCAAAGAAGCCGAAATGTTAAAAGTATTTGCAGAGTTAAAATTAAAGCAGTCATAATAACCAGAAATATTGAAACACAAACAAACCTGATCATCTAGAAATGTTGGTCTTTTGATATCTTTAAAAATTAATCTGAAATGTCTTTTTCCAAATTACCTCAAACTTGATTTTTCCATCTTTTATAAAAGAGATGAAACACTAACTGTTGGGATAACTTCTACAGTTCTTTTTTTGCTTGACTGTGAGTGCTGTACATGGCTGAGGTAGCAATTCAATTAGGGATCCAGAAAACATTGTTTTATTATTATAATCGCTCTTATTATGGCTCAACCTAAAAACTTCCAGGAAAATCAAGATGTCTGTTTTAGGGTCCATCCAAACATCTAATACATTCCTCTACAGATGCTTCTAATATAAATAGGGAAAATACTGTGAGGAAAACAGAATTATTAACCCCCATTTTGAATGTGAAGAGCATGAAACTTCAAGAGGAAACAAAATGTCAAGGCTACTCAAGAACCCAGTGGCAGAATCAGGGATCAAATTCTGACTCTCTGAGAGCATATTCTGTGCAAAAGCATCCTTGGCCTCTGGAGAGATTATATATAAAGAAGTTATTCTGTGTGATGCAAAAGGGAAAACAGAGGCTGTGTCTGTATGCTACTCCAGGTCCAGGATTCGTTTCTTACAGTAATGAGATGGATAAGTAATTCCACAGGATTTCAGCAAGGTATTTAAGTCCAGACACTCAGCATCTTACAGCCTTAAGACAGTGATGGAGCCAAAGTCTTGGCTGTTATCAATGCGCGTAGATAAACAGCAAGAAAGTAATTTGAAAAGTACCTTCTGCTTAGAGCTGCCACAATTCCTTCCTAAAGCCTGCTCTGGCCAGAAGTGCATTTCAGACAGCAGGGGTATTAAAATCCTTCCTGGTAGGAAGTTGCCAATGATGCTGGTGTGTGTATGCCCTTGGAGTGCCCAGGCTGTCAGCTGCACCAGCTGCTGCTTCATTCATTATACATGAGGAATCACAGGCGGCGTGAAGCACTGAAATTAATCCTGACAGAGTCATGAATAAAATGCAAATATATCTTGAGAAGGAAACATTTGCAAGGGAATTTAAAAAAAAAAAGAGAAAGAAGGAGAAAAAGAAAAAGAGAGAGAGAGAAAGAATGAAAAGAAAGAAAGAAAGAAAGAAAGAAAGAAAGAAAGAAAGAAAGAAAGAAAGAAAGAAAAAGAAAGAAAGAAAGAAAGAAAGAAAGAAAGAAAGAGAAGAGAGAAAGAAAAAAGAGAAAAAATAAAAAAAATATTTAAAAAAAGAGGAAAAAAGGGGGAAACTGATCAATCATAGGAATGTAGAAGAATGAAGCAATACAATCTGCAGGGTGAACACCTGGGTCTTGCCTCATTTCATGCCAAGAGAAAGCAGGCTTCAGGACTGCTAGCAAACATCACAGTGTGGCAGCTCCCTGGGCATATAAACACAGCAGCTCAAAAACAAAACAAAACAAACCAAACAAAAAAGCCCCAACAACAACAACAATTAAAAAAACCAAACCAAATCAAACCAAGAAAACAACCATCCAAAAAACTCCAAACCAAATAGTGTGTTCACCCACCCCCCATGAAAACCAAACCAAAACCCCATAACAACAAACCTCTACCAACCAAAAACCAAAACCCCATGTGTGACTAGGGAGGTTTAAACCCAAATAAATTGTGTAACTTGCCTTGAAGGCAACAGAATAAGGCTTGCTCTCTGCATGGGTTTGGCAGAAGAGGGAAAAACTGGCATCCACTTGGCTTTTACCCATGTCTTCCTATTGCCTCAGTGCCTAGGTAAAATGTGTTGCCAGGTTGGTTTGGAGCTTTAAGACAAGCTATCCCGTCTGTTTCTGGCTGCTACCTCCTTCAACAGGCAGTGACTGCATGAGCTCTCTTAGGTTGTTTGCCCAGTAAAACAGACAAATTAAATCACCTTTGGTAGAACCATGTAATCCATGTCGGAGGCTAATAGCTTCCTGAAAAGCCCAGACTACACTGAAAGCTTTCACATGACTGTTCACACTGCCTGGTAGCCATCAGGTTGCTTCACTTCACCTGGCTTCAGATTATCTGGTCTCACAATGCATCAAATTATATTAATCCACTTCACATGGGAATGAAGAAGAATTATATGATTCTGGATACTTGATAAAATGCTATTCTCTAGATTCAAGGACTTACTATAGCACTGATTTTTCACAGCCTCTTTCATCCCCTGTGGTTTGAAAACTGCGGGTCAGATATTGCTCTCAGCTACAACCACGCAGTTTCAACCAATTTCAGTCGCAGGCAGGACAAAAGTCTGCATATGCAGGGCTCATTCTAACATCACCACAATTTGTATATGTATGTATGTGGAGGGCACAGAGGTGGCACACAGCAACCACTCTCTGGCAGCAATAGTACCTACCCAGTGGGGTGCGGGTGCAGGAGAGAGAAACGAAGAATCATTTTCCCAGTGGAAACTACAGTGAGAATTTTAAGCAGGGAGAATGCAATTACCTGAAATGGAATCGTACATTATACCCATCACACCATTCCACATAAAAATTTAAAACATGATTTGCAGCTGAGGAAGCTGAGGTGAATTTCTGAGTTTCATTCATTTGGTTCTTCCTTTTTAGCACAGTGATGCTGGTGAGAGGCAGATTCACCTGTATGGAGAAGCAGTACCACCTGCTCTGTGCTCTTATCTGCAGGAAGAAGTTGAGAATTGTGTTGTGTCTTTTTCTGAAAGGACCTCAGCTACAGATCTTCCATCATAGTCTTTGTGCTGCTTTCACCCCCCACACCTATTTTATCTATGTCTCAATGGATACATATATGTAACTAAACCTCAGTCCCCAGCTCTACATGGCACTGGATACCTCAAAATCCCTAAGGCTCTTATCCTTTCAATTAATCCCTCCTGAGACACAGTGACAGGTTTAAAGCCAAGAACTGAGGCTCAGAAAAACTCAGGGTAGAATTCATCTCACCTAACTTTAGAAGTCTGAAATGTAGGTGTGTGCACCTAAGGTAGGAAACGAAGTTTTTCTGTAAGAGACATTAGACAAAAAGAGGGGCTTATAGGGCTGAACTGTTCTCAGTGTCTGGTTTAGGAGGGAATTGATCATCCCCTGGAAATGCCTGCTTGCTTTCTTTGTCTATAAGCAAAGATTAGATAAAAGCCCTGTTATTTATACCTATGCAGTCTAAAAAGGTATCCATAGCAGAATAAGGATTTGAAAGCACATCTCCTAATTCACACAGATTTCTTGAGTGGAGAGCCAAGACCCTCTTCCTGAAATAATTATAACAAAATCTTCAAAAATACAGTCATGCTAGCAAAATTGTATGCAGTCCTTTGCAGATGTTGTGTCCCATGAGTGAATGGGTAATTCTGTGTCATCTCCCACCACATTTTCAATGAAACAGTGGGACTTACAGTGTGTTGCTGAGGAACATCGCCTCCAAGGCTTCAGTCAACAAAGTTTATATATTAAAAAGATAAGCCTGAATCACAGAGAACTTCCATCTGACTAAACATGGGAATTGAGATAGATTGATGAGTACCTATGGACTTGTGGGTCACTCTAGTAGTGCTTAACATCATATGGCAGAGGGAATTATTTTATTTGTAATATGTATCTAATTATGAAATAAACAGACACAATAACATAACAGTAACCAAACCTTGGCATTATTTGACTGTGATTGCGACACCAATGGCTAAAGAAGGAAAACTACCTACACACATATTCTGTATTGCCCTGGTCTGAGACAATTTAAAGGAGAATACTCAGCAACATTTTGGGATATCCATGACAAGCACGGAGAAGGAAAACTTAGGCAGACCTAACCTTCTAATACATTGAAAAAAGTCACTGAGAAGACAACACTATGCTCTTTATTGAGGAGTAGGATGGGACAACAAAAAAGGAAGATCGTCATAAATAAATCAGGAGAGGTTCAAGTCTGATAGAAGAGAAAACTTTTTCACAATGAGGACGGTCAAGCATTAAAGCAGTGACCCCATTTTAAGCAGGAGGTTGGTTTAAAGACATCCTGAGTTCCAAGTTCCCTTCCAAAACATATTATTCTGTGATAAAAATATTCTTTATGGACTGCTTTCGATCTGCTAACAAAGCATGCAAAGAGTAAATAAATGTAGTTCTTACTGAAACTTCATATGAAATAAATAGAGATCTACCAGAATTGCCTTCTCAGTTCTCTGTGTGATGTGTGAAAGGACAAAGCAGAGTAGAAATTCGCATTATGTTTTGCAGTTTCTAGATCCTTAAGCAGCCCAAATGTTTGTTCAGCCAGAGTAATGAAAACTAGCCTGAGAAATTTTTGCAGCATATGAGAGACCAAAGAGGTGGCTGCTGAGATGATGAGGGTAGTGGCTGTGACTTTTTGTCCTCAGTGCCCCAAGCTGCAGACAGCACAGTTTATAACAGAGGGATCTCACCATAACTTTCCATACAGAAAGCTAGCAGTGTACTATGAAACAGCTTAGTCAGCTTTACAAAGTGCTTTCAATAAAAGCACTTTGTTTTCCCTCTATGGAGCAATGCCCTATCTTGTAGTAAATCCTAAAAAACTCACCAAAACAAAACAGTAATGAATTCCCTGAACATCAAAAATTTTAATTGTTTTCTACCTACCCAGATATCGTATGCTCCAGAAGTCACCCAAGTTTTTCTTTGGTGACTTTTCTTCTAGCTCACAATGGTCCCTGGAGGAAAGGAAATAATCTTTAATTTTTCTTACGTATATCACTTTGCTGTCATGGGAAATTACAGGAACCACTTGGCTGAAAAAGTGAAATAAGTTATGTCAGTATTTGATAGGGACCTGGATTCCTCAACCACAGTGACACTGAGCCTGAGTGTCCATGGGGTCTTACACTCTTGCCAAGCCCAAAAAAGCAGACCTATCTTGTACCTGCAAAACAGCTGAAAAAAGCTTTGAATCCATTGCTCTCTAGAGATGGTTTTGTATTCCTACTCCTTCCTCTTTCGTTAAGCCTTTTTACATTAAGGTTTAAGTCACTTGACTGACCAGCAGGACTTCTGCAGGAAGTACAGAAGGCCCACTCACACTTCTTGGGGCCTTTTTTTTAGCTGCTCTAACTGGAAAAGAAGATCTACATTGTACTCTTTCTCAAGTTGTGCCTCTCTGCTTATAAGAGGAGGAAAATTCCTCTGGCAGAGAAAACTCTGCAAACCTGAAGGACGAGTCATAAAGCTATTGAAATGGAAAATTAGAAAGCAGTATAAACAGCCTCTTTGGAGGAAAATAGGTCTTCCCTGCTATAGTGAGCATGAATAAACAATAAATGATCATGTCAATAGGGAAAACACTTGCTAAAAAAGGTCTTCCCTCTTCAATTACAAACCTTCCATTCAGAGTCAGTGGCGCAGAGGCAGAGAATTAACCTTGCTAGGCTCTTTGGATGTGTTAATCTCCTATGACATATATTGCTACCTTCTTTCCACCTCTAAAATTATGGATAAGGTATCTTGTCTAATGATAAATATTTGATCCTGACAGACAGAGTAGTAGGAAAGGTGATTTTACTCTTTCAAGACCACATAAGAGACTTGGAAGAGCAGGACCTCTGTCTTGTCAACTTCTGTCTAATATGCAGGGTGTCAACCAAGTTTGAGAACGTCAGCTCTTCAAACCACCTTTCTTAGGAGCACCTGAAATTCTTAAATTATTCACCTTTGGATAAGTGATCTACCCATCTTAGAAGAGGTTTGAAAGGTCATATTCAAGCAATGCCCAACTGAACCAGATCAGCACATTATTAAAAAAAAAAGGTTTAGTCTCTATTACATTTCCAAATGGTACAAACTGACAGAATTACTCTGGAGTTACGCTTGTTATGCTTGAAATGACTACAAATTCCAACTTTTGGGAAGAAATTTTAATTTTTTTCCTCTCCTTTATTTTTGATTGTCAATAATGAATATTTCTTTCAGAAAAAAAAAATTGCACAGAAAAGGAATGATTTCATTGTCTAAAAGAATGTATTTTGAATCTCCTTTTTCTGACCAAAAAAAAAAAAAAAAAAAC
>VYZT01015848.1:79754-98474 GCA_013400735.1 Pomatostomus ruficeps
AATATTGTGAACAAATATGTCCAAAATAAAAGAAAAAAACCCAAGACTAAGTTTCACAAAAAGAACCAGGCTGAAACACCAAGAACCTGGACACAGTTGTGAGAAAAAACTGAGAAGAAAAGAAAGAAAGAAGATTCAAGAAATCCTATGGATGATGATGAGATGAGCCAATAATATAATGCCATATACAATCTTAATTATTTGTTTTAGAAACTCTTTTAACCCAGCCAAAGGCACAGCAGCATGCTCAGCAACATGGGCCATGTATACACAGGAAAACAAACAAGCAAAACCCCTCCACATCCTGGGAAACCTCAGCTCATAAATAAGCCTCTGGATTATGACTGATAAACAACTCTGATTTGAGCTCCTAAAATGGTGCGTGTTGAAGAATTGTAAGTAGTGCTGTTTGACCCCTGCTTATTAAAGAAAAATAATGGAATTAAGAAATTATTAAAAATTAATTGTGTTTCTCCTCATCCAGGCTCATTTCAGTGTATATTTCTGGACAATTAGGCATTCTAGACCTCTTTATCGGGATATGGCATTATGTCATTAGTTTTTAAGCTACAGCAATGAGTTTCATTTTCCAAAATGGCCCAGCTTTTAGTGAAGTCTAATGCTGTACTCAGGATTGATTCTATTTAATTTTGTGAAGGAAGTATAAATACTTTTGGCACTCTTCCCTGCCAGCTTCTACCACCTCAGTAAAATACTGAGAGAATTAGATACAATGCTCTTTCCAAGATTTAAACTTAACGTGAAACAGTTGTGGCTGGTGATTAATACAAGATTGACATTTTCTCTTTATGCCATCTGCAATCTATGCTAGGGTAGACTCCTACCTTCTTTATATATCCATAAAATCTATTCTCTTTTTCTTTTTAAATGAAAGAAGTCTGGGGTTCGTGTATCTGACAGTTCCACTTTAGCAATGATAGATACAATTTACTCAGTCTGAAATATCATCAGCTGAGGGTTAAAAGTGTTAATTAACTATAAATTCTGGGAGAGAAACCCTTTAGGGTTCTTTAGAAGCCTTGAGTGGATGGCCACAGGTTAGCTCCAATAAAACAGAGTTCCTCATCACCATCATCCTCCATCATTGTCTGAATTTCTTCAAAGGGAAGAATAAGTACATTGAATATAAGATATTTCTGAGGATAATAATGAAAAATGCAGCTTGTAAGACAGAACATGAGGTCAGACTTAAGGCTGTAATGAAAAGAAGAAATTTTCTCTGCTCATTACATGTCTTTCATGAAACGGGCTTTATTCTCCATTCCCATTTTTCTATTTATTTTTTGTCTCCACTAAGAATGACTCTTAGTACTAAAGTGAAAATATGAAACTTAATAATCCACAGCATTTTTTGGCTCAGTGCAATGGCCTTTGCCAGTGAATTTTTTCAGGGCTGAAATAGTTTGACTAGTCCCCCAGCTATTAACTCCCCTCCCCAACTGCAGCGGTTTACTGGGATCCCAGCTCTCCACCCATCTCCTTCTACTCTGCTCTTAGAAAGAAAACTTTCCTCAGAGAACTTAACTGTGTTACTGCAATGCCTCATCTGGCTTCTAACCTTTCAGGAGACCAGCTCAGTAGTCAGCAAAAATGAAGTACCATGCAATTAAATAAGGCTGTAACCACTCTATAGCTCAAAGAGATATGGCTGTTCTCATGCAATTATATAAACTGGGTTTAATTGAGCCAGACTGATTTATAATTACAGAAAGAATGGGAAAAAGGAGTCCAGTTTCCTTTCCATCTCATGAGCACTGCCTGGAGTAGCTGGGATACTTGTTTGACTGAAAAAAGAAGGACATGGGCTTTCTTGTATTTGTAGGTCTGACAAAGCTTATGGATACCCGGAAGTCCTGGACTAACAGTGACTGCATACTCAGGTTTATCAGCAAAGCCATCAAAACAGATGTACAGCCCCTAAACTCTACAAGAAATCTTGTACATGAATGGATGCATTTTGAAGAATTAATTAACTAATGAGTTGGACATTGCCTTCAGCCACAAAAGATGTGCCTCTGGCCTGCACTAGCAGCCCTAGGATGCAGGTTCACTCACTGTGGAGGTAAGAACATAAATTTTGGGTAAATTTTTGAATTTCAGCGCTTATCCTTCCACTCTAATTAGGATCAGATGTAAGAGCTTGTTCACACTTGAACACTACTAACTTGGGTAACATACACCCATTCCTAAACAGAGCAGCTTGGATCATAAATGGCATCGTAAACTTGACAACGACAACCAAATATTGCACTTTTTTGCTTTGCAGATAATAGTGGGACTTCAAAGGCAGAAGAATTACTTCAACAGTTACATATCATTCCTTACATTTGCTGTGTAAGGAGAGAGAACTCCTTTTTAAATCTGTATGTTTATTTATTAATAAAGTAACTTACACTAGCCTGAAATTGCTTCAGTGAAGTAGAGATTAACAGATACATTATTTTCTTTCATGTAATCAGAATTCTGCTTTACATATTTATCAGAGGCACTTTGCTAGAGCTGAAGTTCAGTATTTTTTTCTTCCTTCACTGCAACCCAGTAGATACAACAACAAGCCCAACTATAACTGACACACATCTATGGCAGCGTCTTTCCTGCAGTAAAACATACTTACTAGTAAATATTCAAAGATAAGGGACTGAAATGCTGGGTTGTGAGTATTTTTTCTAATTAAATGGGTAAGTTTACCTCAGTTTCCACACAATCTGTCCCCTAGAGGGCCCAAGCAGATGAAATTGTGGTCCTCTTGCCTTTGTGACGGCTCGGACAGAGCTGCCACGGGGAGAGCTGTGCAGTATCATGGATGCCTCTCCCATGCTCCAAGGCTTCTGAGTGGGAGTGTTAATTAAGGGAGATTCAGAGCTCAAAGTTCCCCCCCTGCATGAAATTTGAGGGGAGTGGAGCAATGAGGGAAGGGAGTGAGGGGTTGCTGGTAAAACGCAGATCCTTGACCAAGCCTGGGTTGTTCTTAGCAGGACAACCAGCAGGTCCAGCTCCCTGGTGCCAGGCAGGTTACTGGCCTAAGGTACTGCTGAGGGCTACTGTTCCTTCCCATTAGTGCCTGGAACCCTGCCAGGTCACCCGCTGGGGGAGGCTGTGTGGGTTTGCCGCTGAATTATGAATGGTGTTCAAACCTGCTGCAGGTGGGGGAGTGGGAGGTTGGTCCCTCAAGGCAGGAAGCCATTGGACTCTGCTGATCAGCTTCACATTGTACACATGGGAAGCATAAAAAACAGAGTTCAAAAGTCCCCAGATTATTTGGTTTGTTGCAAGACATGACATTTTCATTACTGCAGATGCTTTGAAGCCCTTCTTTCAAAGCCTGGAATAGCTCCTGCCTTAAGTTCAACAGAGGCTGACATGAAGACATCCATACCTTAACTTGAAGGAAAAGGAAGATAAATCAGAAATAAATCCTAATCTATATTGTTTCTAATTGCAGATCTTGCAGAATATTTGCATATTGCTGCCTGCTCAGTATGTGGATCCATTCACATTTACTCAGAGAGCACAGAAACTCTGTCTGTTTTGAGCACTAATCCTTAACTAATAGTTTATCACTAAGGAGTTTTCTGTGCATTGAGAACACAGATGAGATGATGCTGGCAGTTATACTACCGTGACTCTATAAATGAATATCTCTGTAACTTAGCTCAGGATGTAGCCCATTGTATTCAAAGACACACAAATAGAGATGTGCATGTGCAAATAAGTAAGTAATCCAGGCATTCCTTGGGGAATTTAATCCAAGCCTTACGCATTGTATAACTGAGATGGGAAGCAGATGCCTAATAATAGATCTGTATTCTAATACCATCTGCTCAGATCAAATCCCCATAAACAAACTGTGTCTGTCCACATGTCATGCATTTCTGCAGTTTCAGCCTTTCTAAGGCTCCTTCTCCAGGTTGAAAGAATAAATCCTTGTCATGTACACCCAAATCAAAGCATTAGGCCATCAACCATCTGTTTATTTGTGAGGTTATCTTATTTTGCTGAGCCTCAGCATCCTGGCAGACAGTGTAAACTTAACCACATATCACTTCTCTCTCCTCTCATAGCAAGACATTAAAGATGTCCTGTTAACAAGACATTTTATTTCACTCAGACTAAAACAATTGATTATTTTTAAAATATCCTTACCAAGGTATAATGACTGTGAAAGGCACTATCCCCTCAGTTCTCAAAATAGCAGACAGGCTTTCATATCCTGCACAAACACACAGTAATGCAAACTGTTTAGAAATGAGTTTTCCTCTCTCCTGCTAATAAGAAAGGCTTGATGACAGAGGGTGTGATCACAGCACTTAACCCTTACCCGTTTCAGGGAGGGTAAGCAGCTGTGCACAGCAAGGAGTTATGGAGGTCTGTAGGTATTCAATGTACACTGCAGAGCAAATACTCCTGAGAGCTGGTTCTGAACAGCACATTGTACCTGACACCCACAGCTGGCCAGCTGAGCTCAACCATCAACACCATCCTCTGCACAGTGATAAAGTTGATGGCCCCACCTTTGGATTAGAAAATGATGCACCACAGGCATTCAAGATGGTCCTTCTGTTGTCTGGAGAAGGTAGGATGCTCCTTGGTTTCTATGGAATAATTTAATGGCAAGAATCCCAATAGCCCTAGGTTAGTTTTCTGATCAACAACTAGGAAGAAACAGGGATTAATAAGAATCAGGTTTTTACAGGTATCTTCTACATGATCACTGCAGGGATTAAAAATGTTTACACTAGATGCGATTTTTAAAAAATTCCCACAGAAAGTAAGTCCTTTGTTGTTTCTTTCTACTCCTCATGCACCTAAATAAGCAGGACCACTCTAGCCACTCTTTATAAAGCACCAGAAAATTTCCAGTGACAAGAACTCAAGGTGGATGCTAAGGCTTTGCACACACATTGTTACTCTCAAGCAGTGGTTCCAGTCAACCCCAGTGTATTGGGGCTGATTTGTAGCATTGCCAGCCTTAGGCCATCTCCATTTTCTCCATTTTCACTCCTCCTCTGCACCCAACATTAGAAAGTTTGAAGCATGGGGATGTGGACGGTGCAAGCATGAGGGCAGGTGTGCTGAGCAGCACTGTTGCAGCCCCAGGGAAAGCAGCTAATGTCAACAACCCTTGTTTTGAATGTTTAAGCAAAATCATCACTACCAAAAAGAGTTTTCCCCCACCAAATAATTTCTGCTGCTACAAAATGCTAACCAACCACCAGGAAATCACTCCAACTGCTCTCCACAGACCTCAGTGCAAGGTCTAGTTTGTCAGGCATAGACCTGGTCTCTGCCAAGATTGCATATCTGCATCTAGCCTCTTTCTATGCCAACCCTTTGAGGGATGCATCCCTTTCTTGGGTCCACAGCAAAACCATCCCCATCCCTCTCTCTGAACCAGTTGGATAAGAAGTGCAAAGCTCTATTTTCAAACACTTTTGACTGCACAATTATGCATCATGTGTCTGATTGTCTAGGGTGAAGGTTTTCTTGATGATTGGCAGATAATTCACAGACATCACTGTGGCCCATGGCTGTTGCTCTTCACTTAGGTGAGCCTGTTTTTCAGTGCTAATCTGGTAAACTAACGCTTTCCTGATGTTAGAAGAAGAATGGAGCTGTCTTTTCATGAGTACAGGCTGTATGGTCAGTCATGGTTGTTACAAAAAGCAAAGGTGGAGTCTGGGGACAGGAAAGGAGCTCACATCCATTCTTTACCTGGAGCTTTTAATGGGTTCTGAAGCTAGCAGCTCCATTAGAAATGTGTGGCTGTGAAATGAAAGTCCATAGTTAACCCACAAAACACAACAAGGCAGTCACCATAACCCTGGAGCTTGGATTGTGCTCCCTGCCTCTGTCTGTTGAAGAGCCATCACTCCCAGATACTGAAGCCAGATTTGATCATATCATCAATACCCAATAACTACTATCCAAAAAGCAAATTGTTCATCATGAAAATAAAGGCCTATAAAGAGCACTACTTTGAGCATCGAAACTAAGAGTAGAAAATCCTCCATGACACAGGATATTTTTCTCCAAAGCCTGCAGAAAATCTATCTCACCCATTCCCTCTTGCCTTTTACTGCCCTGTATTCCAATAGTGTTGGTTAATGAGGATTGAAGGTTTCTGTAACTTTTGCAGCAGGGAACAAGGCAAATCAAGAGCAGTTCTGACATGTTTCCAGGAGTGGCTGCATGGCATGCTCTTTGCTTGGGAGCATGGCGTTTGCATCTCCTGATGTGATACCAGTGTCACAATGTTGTGACACTGCAAATTACTCTGCTCTCCTTACACACATTTTTATTATAGAGATGCTTTCACCTTTGCTGCCTGGTAAAAATGGATAGGAATTTCTCAAGTTGCTGAGAAAATGAAGGAAAAGAAAGAAAAAGTGCTTCACTGAGGGTAGAGCAACTACACAAAAAATGAGTAAATGCAAGGAAACCTGACATGAAGTCAAAAGTCACTTCTGTAGAAGACAGCTGAGCATTTAACATAGTGACTGTGTAGAGGAAGTTGATTACAGGAAGTAAATCATAGTAAACATAAAACAATATATCCTAAGTCAAGGTTGTTTTAATTTTGTGTCCAAGTGGCCAAATTTTTTTGACTTATTTGTAGCTAGATTTTATCTGAAAAGGGTTAATAATAAATCCAGTAACAAAAGCATCTGGGAAGATTTGGTAGTCAAGCAGCAATAAATAAAAGGATTTTTTAAGACCTAATGTTACTGCTTGGCATCCAAAAACAGAATAGAGTAAATATGGTTTGTGTTGAAACAATAGCAGAAGGAAAAGCTATGAAAACAGGAAATCATCTCTAAACTGAATGCATCTCATTTCAGTTCTTCTGATCATGTGAAGCACAAAGCTTTTCTCATTCACAAATACCACAGCAATTTTATTTCATAACTGCAATGCTTTTCTTTTTTGTTTTTTAAGAAAATCATTTGACTTCTTAAAGATGATACTAGAGTCAATAATATAACAGGAATGCACCTATTTGCAAATTTACTCAAGTACCTTCTTTTTGAAATCATGCCACTTTCTGATTTTTTTTTCTCTAGCCAAAGCAAACCATGTGTATAATAAATACAAAGATGATAATTCTACTGCACATGGAATACACATGTCCTAATTCTGAGTGGGTTTTAAACCTCTCAACCATATTGTGTCCTTAGTTATCCACATGCTTACTAGAATTTTAGAGTTTTTCTGGCTTTTCAGGATCAGGGTACATACCTGATAGCAGTAGTTGTAGTATACATTATAGCAGTAGTAGCCTAAATTGGAGTCCAAAGCTTTGATGTTAAAATGCTGGTTAAAATGCTTGAAATTTTCATTATAATTAAATCACACTGACATGAAATGCTAGTTGGTTTCATAGGCTTAAATTCTCTGTGAATTTCAGAAACAGGTTAGCAAGAATTTATATTAAGGTGCCAGACCATTCTCCCAGCAGTCAGTGGAGCAATGTGAGCTTTGCGGCATGTTAACTGAGGCTCTATGATGGGTTGTCACTTGAGTTAAAAATTAAGGCAACTTTCCATTACTGCTCTGACTGTAGATGAAAAAGATGAGATAGACCATCTGGTAAGAAAACATTTTAGAATGGAAGGAACTTGGCAAAGAAAAAACAGGTGGCAAACTTCAGTCAAGATGCATGGTCATCTTGTGTAACAGACTCCCATTCTCTTTTAAAACCTTCAGAGAACTGTCAATCACCTGTACCACAGATATTTTTAGAAGAATTTATGAATGTAGTTGAGACACCCTGCCATTCATCAAGAAAAACACTGCTGACCATAAACTGTCATTTGAGTTAATAATAATGCTAATAGGTCTGAACAGATTCTTTCATTCTTCAGCCTTTTGATCTTATCAAATGCATAAACCTTGTGAACTGCTCCAGCCTCCTGGAAGTAAATGAATGAAAAGCCATTTTCTGCCGTAAATTGTATGGCAGATGCAGCCCCAAGTCTTCAGCAGGAGAGCCAAAAGGCTGGAGCTAAGTGAACCGTTGTGCCATCATTCAGTCAAACACAATCTCCAGTAAATGCTATGGCAGACAGCTATGAGGGAGAGAGTGTCCTGGCACAGCGTACTGGTAAATGCAAGTTTTATTGGAACAGATGTCAAGTGTATTTACAAGGCACCAGTCCCCAGGTGCGCTACTCATCCTTTGAAAGGATATCTGAGGAAACATGCTGGAAGAGAATCCCAGTTCGTTCGGAGAGACTGCCTACCTTGGATAGCTTTGAAGCAGGGATGGGGAAAACAGGAAGTTTCCTCAGTGCAGACACAGCCATCTAAGCCTCAAAACCAGCAAACCAGCTTTACATGCTTTTGGGGATAGATTTCCTTTCTTCTGATTGCAAGGATTCTTGGGGTTTTTTTTTCTAAAATTCAAATGTTGTCTCAAATAGTATCTTTCTTAGGCTCTCTGTCATTTAGAATTGTAAAAAAAAAAAAAAGTAGAATACATCTCCAGAATCCTTACACCATGGAATATGACAAGCAAAATTATTTTTTCTAGATAAAAATTCGAATCATTATGTAGCTATGTATCAATCTTCCAATCTAGTCTAACCATCTGCATAGCAAAATTCCCATTGGGAATGGAATAATCCAGAAAGTGAAAACCAAAAAACCTAGGTGCACTATTCATTCATGCATACTGCAAGTCAGGTCTGTTGTTTGCAGCAACTTTTTCATTGTACATACACTTTTTTCACTCCTAATGAAAGTTTCCTCGATGTCAACAGAAGCTAAGTATTTGCTAAGGCTAACCTCTTACTATTCCCCTCTTTCAATGGATCAAAAGAGGAAATCAGGTGACCATTTGCACAAATAAACCTTTGCAAATACCTAGAGGGACCTTAGATAAAAGAGAAGATGAAAGTTGTTCCTTGATATTTTTTCAAGGAACACTTCTGGGGAGCAGACATCTTAAAGGACTGTCAGGATTTTATGATGAATATGCCAGTGATGAAGTTTGGGCTGTGAATAAGTACACAGCAAGAGGAACTCTCTATGCCATGTTTAAACACAAAATTCTGCTGTCCTTATGCAATCCACTTCATAGGGTTAAATGTAACTAAACAAATTTTTTTAAAGCCTAAATTTACAGAAAATATGACTCAGAATATGTATATAAACTAAGTGGTTGATGATAATATTATTTTGGGGAAACCTTCCATATCTTACTAACAGATTGTGAATGACCTTTAATAATCTAGCTTTGCACTTCTATTTTCTACACAGTTCTGTATTATAACATTAAAAGTGCAGATCTATGCTGCTCTTTTGCAATCCTGTGCGGCAAACAGGGATGTTATGCTCTGTATAAATTGTTTATATTGAGCCAATAAAGCTCCCCTTTGATTTCATATTCTGGGCTCAATCAAAATATCAAAATATCCTTTAACATAATGCTGCCGGCACATTTGCATTTTCTGATAAGAAAACTTACAAAGTTGAATCAGTGGTCAGAGTGAAAATAACATCCTCATTGATTTCCCTCTGTTAGTTTGGTACCACTTCTCTTAACATCCAGATAGAAACCTTCATGGATTTCTTGGTGCCATGAAGAAGCCAAAATGTACATACTTATCTATCCATAATCATGTTCAGAGATGTCTCTTTATGCATGACGAAATCACTAGTGAAAGAAATGATATGTGATTTGCTTTAAAAATCCATACCTGTTCAACTGCAAGGCATCATTGTCTTTCAGAGCTCAGAATAGGAAGTGTTTATTCAATCATGAGAACACAATATTAGCAAGTGAGGAAGGACAGGAGAAGAAATTAATGGAATTAATTAATAAAAAAGTAGCATTTCATGTAGTGAAAAGCATAGTAGACACAGTCCCATCCAGTGGTTGTTGTCTATGGGTTTGTTATTTTTATTTCACAAAGTATAACAGCAACAAGGCTCAAGAGAGCTTTGGAAAGGGGCTTCTTCTACATGATCAAAGCACTAGGAATACAAAAACTCCCTCACAGATTCCTCCTCGACACAGTTCCTCCTCCCACCCCATCTTTGCACTCTATTTGCCTTCCTCAGCCTTTCTTTTGAGCTTTGAGCACATTTCCCAGACTGTTTCTGTCAATCATCATTGTCAGAACAGCAGCTGCACGGAAGTGTCCACAGAATTATTTTATGCTGAAAAACCATCAGCTTAATGTATCTGAAATCTGCAGGAACATTATTGGCCAGGAAATGTTGCCCCATTGCCTGCCTGCCTGCTATCCCACCTCCTAAGGCAGGTGGTTTGGTGGGACACTGCTGAGCTTGCTGACTGCGGGTACAGTGAGAGCCAGCAGACCCAGAAGTCTTCCTCTCAGTTGAAATGAAAGTAATTTTTAGGTTGGGTTTAATATCTGGGATATTTATATTTTGGCATGGCATTTCACCTGCAAGTATGTCCATCTTCTAGTTCTTTTTCTGGTTAAGGAAATGATGAAGAATGAAGCAATAGTATGACTAAAAGGAGGGGAAACAGCACATTACAGTGTTGGGACATCTGCCAATAGAACCTACTCTGTGAGCTAATGGCACTGCTGGAGAGATGCTTTCTCCAAACAACTCACCTGGTCAGGAAAGTTCTCCCTCTGACTGTGATCCACCTTACTGGGTGTTGTGGTTTTAGTAGTGGGGAGGGGGCCATAAAGATGGCTCCTGTGAGAAGCTTCTGGAATTCTTCACCATTTCCAGCAGAGCCAATCTCTGATGGCTCTGAAGATGATGGACATGCCACTGGCCAAACCTGGGCCAATTAGAAAGGTTGGTTATGCCTCTGTGATGACATATTTAAGGAAAAATCAAAACAAAATGTGCACACAGCTGCCTTTAGTTAGAGAAGGAGGAGGATGTGAGAACATGTGAGGGAAAACAACATGGAGACACCAAGGTCAGTGGAGAAGGAGGGAGAGGAGGTGCCCCAGGCTCTGGAGCTGAGATTCCTCTGCAGGCCATGGTGAGCCCATGATGAGGCAGGGTGTCCCCCTTGCAGTCCATGGGATCCATGAGGGATGCAGAGCCAACCACAGTCTGTGGGTGAGGTGCCAACATTGGAGTGGGAGATGTTGGAAGCTGNGTCCCTCTTGTGGGAGGGACCCCACGGCAAAAGCAGAGGAAACAACTCCTCTCCTTAAGCAGGGAAAGAAGATCTTGGAAATGGACTGACCTGAACCCCCACACCCTGCCCCCCTCGCACTGTTGGTGGGAGGGAGGGAGGGGTGGGGAGTGAAAAGAACAGTGTTTTTTTTAAAGGTTTAGTTCATTTCTCATATCCTTCTTCTAACTCAAGTAGTAATAAATTTCACTTTGCAACTTTAAGCTGAGCCTGGTTTGTCCTTGGAGCGTTTTCTCCTGGTTCCTTATCTCAGCTCATAGAACTCTGAGTTAATTCCCTTGGGTTTTTTTTTTTTTTCCCCTCTCCTTCCCTTCTCTGCCCAGCTGTGGCAGGGGAGGGAATGAGTGAGCGGCTGCCATGGGGGCCTGGCAGTTAGCCAAGATCAAAATCACGACACTGGGACGCCCCCTGGGAAATGAGTGTCTCATAGGAAACATTAGTAGATAAAGAGGAGGAAACAAGAATAATCTCTTAACTCAGAGTTTATCTGCAATCAGAGTCAGGGACTCTACTGAGGAGCAGAGCTGAGGAAGGGAAGAGCTAATGAGCACACACAGCTTTAGTTATAGGTAAAATGGAATATAACCTTTCCTGAATTATTTCTGGCTGCTGACTCCTGTCAGAATGCTTTTCCTGGAGCAACTCCTTATATATCTTTAACATTAGAAAAAAACTCAAACCTGCAAACTAGGAATTGATAAATATCTCAAATGTGGCATCTTTAGCCATGCTATCAAAGCATTCAAAAATCATACAACAGAAAGTCTCAGCTGCCCACCTCAGATCACCTTTCACCTCTTAGTGACACATTATTGGGAAACAGGTTTCCTTCTTCAAGGTTGTGTCATTAGAAAAATGTAAGTGTCCTGGGCAATTTTGAGTCTTCCATCCCAGACAGTTTCAGGGGAAATACCAAACCTTTCAAACAATGCTGATGAGCTAGAACATGAGTCCAAAGCTCTAGTTCTTGTTTACATACTGAAAAAAACCAACTCAACTCAAAAGTAGAATATGTGGTTTGAGAAACCGTGCTCAAGATTGACCTTTGACACATAAAAGTCTAAGCCTAGGAGAAAAAAAAATAAGTCTTTGAAAAACAACAAGGATTAATACTTTTTATTCTGAATTAGAAACAAGTTAATTTAAATTAAATAGGTATTGACTGGTTTATAGGATTTTGTTGGGTTTGGGGGTTTTTTTTTTATATTGACAAAAATTATTAATGGATTGGGTTGGAAGTATATAGCTGTACAAAAAAAGGATTATAAGGTATGTCATTTCTGAGAAAAGCTGGTTGACTGGACATTGGATGCATTTCTTTACTGAGAGGATGGTCAAACCCCGGAACAGGCACCCTAGAGAGGTGGTTAATGCCCCAAGCCTGTCAATGGTTAAGAGGCATTTGAACAATGCCCTTAACAATCTGTTTTAGGTTTTGGTCAGCCCTGAATTGGTCAGGCAGCTCAACCAAAAGATAGTTGTAAATCCCTTCCAGATTAAACAGTCTAGTCTGTTCTAACTTTCTTACTATCAGAGTGTGCACACAGCAACTGCAGTGGCTTTTCCCCACTCCTGATTTCTCTAATGAGCAATGAAAAAAAGACAAAATCATTCTGAACACTTAGTTGAGAAAGAAGAGATGTGATTTAACCTCACAAAATGCCACCATATGTGTAACTACTAACCATAAGAGTGCTGATCACTGGTATTAGAATTCATGTTGCTCTTTTCCTAAATAGGCATTTACAGGCATTGTGCTAGCAGCTGAAGGGTGATCATTAGCAGCTCCTGAGACATGATTCACAGTCTTTTAAATTTTCCCTTTTTTCATTTTTTTTCTTTTTCTTGGCAGCTTGCTGAGAAACACGTGAATGTCAGAGCCAGAAAATGGATCTTGGTAAAATGAGAACATGGATCTTGGTTCACCTTGCCCACAGCCTGGCACAAAGCCCTGCACACAGTGATGGGGCCCTATTACTATTCTTACTGATATCATAATATACAGCCCAAAGGAAAATAATAATCTCTGCCTCAAATCATTTATAAGTTCTTGGTACTGGTCCATATTAACCCATGGAATTTCCAGCTATCATCAGCAAGTACTGAAAAAACAACCTAATGACATAAATATCTGGAAAAATGAAATACAGTCACTTAGTATAAAAGGAAAAAAGTGGAAGTCTTTCTACTGCTTTTCCTTCTTGCATGCTTTTGGACAGAAGGCAACACAAATTCATCAAATCCACCTCTGTTTGTATAAGCACACTCAGAGTGCAGCAGAAGTCCGTAGCGTTACTAACTTCATTACAGTGGTGCCAATTAAACCCACTTAAGCACTTCTGGAAACGAATAAATATTTCCAGTAGATTTGCATAAGGGTACCATTTTACTGCTGGCAAAATAGATGTTCAAATAGAAGAGATTATTATTAGACAACAACTTTAATTTAGAAGAAGTGAAAAAGAACAGGGGGACTCTATTTACATAGGCGAGACTGAAGGTAAAAAATAATCCTTTCACCTCCAGATCCCCTTAGAAGGTGCCTTATGAGAGAAAGGGCCACCTTGCTGATGGATCAGAGTCTGTTTCTACTTCTCTGCTCAGTTCCCAGGGGTGTGAAACTCCTGGGTGCTGCCTTTTGCTTCAGCGATCTTGAGTGTAAGAGCATTACAGGGCAATGCTGAGAAATGCCTGAGATCAGGAGAGAGCCGCTACTCAGATGGACATCTTCACCTCTGCTGGCTTTCTTGATGAATTCTCCTCGAAATATTCAAGTTCAACAATTTCCATCTCCTTCTGGATTTTACCAAAAGCCTAATAATCAAATGTGAGAAACACACTGAAACCACTTATTGAAAAGAAATAAATAAACAAAAAATTTTGCAGAATTTCTATCCATTTTCTCCTCCACTGATACTCTGTCTACTACCCCTACCTTCTTGGTTGCTCTGGGTATCAGTGTCAGGATACCTTTGATACTGTTGAGAGCTGAAATAAACTTATCTGAACTGTCTTTGCCCCTTGGAATTAAGAAATTGGGAAATTCACATGTACATAACATTGGAGGAGTTTTCTGACACCCACATTTGCCATTCATATTAAAAACTAAGAAATATGATGGGCACAGATAAACAAATACTCTTTTACTAAAACACTGAAATTATAGATTAATTTCAGGGTCTGCTCTTTAGATGTTTTAGGAAGGTGAAGGCAGAAAGATTTCACACTATGAGGCAATCAGAGAACATG
The DNA here is from genome assembly GCA_013400735.1 of Pomatostomus ruficeps. Lineage (NCBI taxonomy): Eukaryota > Metazoa > Chordata > Aves > Passeriformes > Timaliidae > Pomatostomus > Pomatostomus ruficeps. Next base: position 94,159 of record VYZT01015848.1, read on the forward strand.
ATACCATCCCAGTACAGCACCAGACTTTTTGACACAGGTAAATAGCTTCCACTGGCCTTTCAGAAGCCAATACCACTAAAAACATTATTTAGTTGGTCAGGGAAATTCCTGTTCCTAAAGTTTTGTGACCTGCCAGGATTTTGCAGTGAATCATTTATTTTTTGGAAACTTTCATGACCCAAAAGTGGACAAGTTTATAGGCCAGTTTAACAAGGGGCAGTTGCAATGATAAAACCACTAAGGTACCATAAGTTCTTATTCAAAAGTTATTATTCTGAATGATTAAATATGCAGTAACTTCTAATGTTGTCCTGAGTTTTGCAGTTTCTCAGTGTTTCTCTTTGCTGTGATACTTTCTCACACTTCTTCTGTAAACATGGCCATGGTTTCTTAACAACTATCTATGTTTTGTTAATTGTCTCTGTTGTTTATCATTCACTATCCTGGGTGGAGAAATATGATAGATTGATGCTTTGACCAATGGAATTGAGAGGTAGTCATTTCTACCTCCAATCCACGGTGATTTGTAAAAACATATAAATAAAGGCAGAGGGTTCTGCCCTCTCTCTCTTTTTGCCCTCTCCATCTGCTGTCTCTGTGTGGTCTTTTATTTAGCTCTCCTTTGGGCTCCTCGGCCTAGCCGGCCTGACCCAGTGCTACATTCTAAAACAATGACTTAATGAGACAAAACAAAAGAGTATGTCAACTGCAGACATGTCTAGGTAGAAGGATGTGGGGGAGGCAGAAGTCTGCTGCTGATGGACCAGACGGTGGAGCACCTTCTTGGTGTAATAATTGTCACCTGAGACATATGGACATTGTCTGAGCAAAACTTGGGTAATGCAGCATAAATTTTAGATTTTAGGAAACTTCTGAAGAAGTCTAGGACTATTAAGTTTCCAAAACACAAAACAGAGCACTCTAGATGCTAAAAAGAGAAAGAAAAAAAAAACCAAACTCTATCTCAGCCAAAACTAGGACACCAAAGAAGAAAAGGTGTAAAGGTTAAGATTTTTTTTCCTCTCAGAACTTTGCCAGCTCTCCTATCAAATCAGGAAAATGTCTCACAGATTCAAGTAATCAGAGTAGGTCCCTTATTTATTCCATAAGTTGGTACCACCTGACACTTCTGATACCATTTGCAGTGTAGTTCTCTACATGACACACCTGTCAATTTGATTTCTCCAGTTAAGGGATGGAAGGAATTCCTTACAAGCATCTGACCTTTATGATACTTATCAAAATTGAAAATCAAAATGCTTTGAGATTCACAAATGCTATGTGAATCTCAAGGAAACCCTAATGAATTTTTCCTCTGCCAAGCCATTAACCACATGAAACAGCCCATGAGCCAGAAGGAGAGAGCACACAGACATACCACAGTGCTCCTATGATTTGAACAAATTCTCCTCTGTGGTTTGGCCACAGAGACGCTTTTTCCATTGTTTTGTATGAAAGTGAAAAGTGGCTGAAATAGCTTCTTAGGAGCTAGAATCAGGATTCCTGACTTCTTTCCTTGGACTGAGGGCCACATGACCTACAACAAAACACAAGCATCACTTTTCCCCAATACTTTTGGTAGGATTTGGATGCTGATCTTGAGCCCTACTAGAGTGTTTATGTTCTCAAAGATTCTGAGATTTTTCAACTCTCACTGAAATCAGTGGCAGTACCCTGATATTTGCAACTCAAAAACACAGATCCTTTCTATCTCACCTGAACTTCAAAAAAATAAAGTTACTGAAATGCCTTCTGTTTTTAAAATATATACACTTATGCCTTCATGGGATTATATCTTATTCGCTTCATGAGCAAAAATCAGTAAATTCTCCTTTCTCTGCTCACAATATGTTGTGAACTGACTCATATTACAGAATCGGTGCACAGATGGAAGAAGCTAGAGGACATGCAAGGCTTCTTCATTGGTTTTCTTGCTTTTCCAAGAGCCAAGGATCCATCACAGCCCTGCTTCTGGCACCACACAGTTCCTGCTGCCTGGATCCAGTAAGAAGCTGCTGAAAGCCTCTCTGTAAAGTGAGAAAGCTGGTTTTGTACTGACACTGGATTAGTCTGAGATGAACCACTGAGGACAGTGCAGCAGCAGGATAAAGCTCTTACGTCTGTGACTGTGGATTAGGTTTGGTAGGAGAGCGCAAACCAGGGAAAGGAAAGGGACATGCAGCAGAAGAGGTGAGCACAAAGCCCCATGCCTCATGTACAGCCCTCTGCCACCCCCACAGCCAAATGCCAGCATAGGTGACATTGCAGATGCTGCCTGGGTGAGGGGACTGGCTGGATGAACAGTTGCTTTGTGTGCAGATACATCAGTAAAACTAGCAATAATAAGGCATTTTCAAAAATCACAACCTGCAACTGAGGGAACAAAAACATCTAGTGGGTGATCCCATCCAAACTTTATTGGTGGCATAACTTCATCCATGGTCCATATGAAAAGGTGCCACTGCTACATGGGCTGGCCTGACAGAATCCTTTTCCCACTTCTGAACACAAATACAGATATGGACTTTTAGCCTGAATGGCTGCTGAAGAGACTGAATGCCATCTGTTGCTGAGTCCCTGTTGCCATCCTTTCTGTTCTTAGAGACAAGTCAGTTTATTTACCTGTGAGTAATGCAATCATTCCAAGCCCATGCTGGCAAATCCTTACTATCCTATCTGTAGCTTACAGAAGGCTCTGATCCACAAGGTCAATGCATAGATTTATAGGATTATGGCAGTCTAGTCTGATCTGCTTTATAATTTGCCTCTATAGGTCTGAGTTTACCTATTTCAGCTCTGGAAACCTTCCTGTATCACACTGTCTGTACATGTGTGAAGACACAAGCATGTGAAAGCACAGAGACCTGCTGTGATGCTGCATAGTGCTGTGATGTGAAATACCCTTGAAAAAAGAATGGAACCAGAGAGAAAATGAAATGGAAATGAAAAGGCAAAACATCTGTGTTCTGATGGCACACTAATAGCTACTTTAAGATGAGACCTCATTAGTCTGATAAGCGTTAGGGCTCTTCAACCATGTAGCACCTCCTGATGGCATTCACCTTCTCTCAATGCTATAATGTCAGGATTTCAGTCATAAACTATTTTTTATGTTAACTTTCCTATGTCTTTGACTTGTTTCTAATCTTTGACTCTCCCTTTTTTCAATCAGTTCCTCCAATGCACCTTCAGAGGTACATTGAAACAAAGAAAGAGAAAAACACAGAAAATAAAAAACAATCAGTGGGAATTGTATGAATATTCTCATGTTTGGAACCCATCTGCTGCGCACAGCTAGAACAGAAGTAGTTGCTGTATTTGCTCACATGTGTGTGGAAAACTGATGCATGCACTCCATGATGCGCAGAGGTTGAAGTGAATATCATAACAGACGGCCAGGGGATTTTAATAGCAACCAGGAGCTTCTCAGGGCGTATTCGTGACTGGTGCCTTAGCATACATGATGAGTAATTAAAACCTGGTCTCTCAGAAGAAAGCTAGAGTTTCCAAAACAAATGCATCCAGATCTCTAATCAAGTCCAAGATTCTTGGTCTACAGGCCAATATACATTTGGTCAACAGCTGGCCTGTCCCAGAAATTGGCATATAGTATGGTGCTTGGGGGAGGAGCTTTGGGGAGTAAAGTTGTTTATTGGGGAAATTTTTTATGGATTTTGTTGTTGTTGTTTTGCTTGCTTTTTGTTGATTTGGAGTTTGATTTTGTTTTGTGTGTGTGTTCTTGCTTTTTCTTTTATTTCCCCCCCCCCAAAAAAAAACCCAACTAGGTATGTCTTGCAAGCACTTTGAGGCTGAGTCTGTCTACAATGCTCTCTCATTTCCAGACCTTCCTAAACCAAAGAGCAGGAAGAACAGGTGTCTACTTTTTCTGAGAGTATTATCTCCGAAAACATCCATGATTGGCTTGCCTTCTTGCACGTCCATCTGTTTCTCTCTCACCTGCTATTAAGGGGTGTAATAGTGTTAGGCAATGATTTCAAACTCTATCCCCTTTGAAGAGGTGATTTATGTACCAGCATTCCCTACATGGATCCTTCTATCATTGCAGAGAGCTGTGAAAGTTTAGGGCTTTAGTTTTTGGGATGGCATCAATTCTTCTGTCCAACCCTACTGACCTACTCAACATACTGATAAATGCCACCTTTCAGTACCTGTTCCCTGATAAGAGAGAGCCACCACTCAGGATATATTTCGTCCATATTTACAGCTGGAGATCTTAGCTGCTGCAAGGGGCATGATACAGCTTTAATGAGAGATTGACCTGATCTAATCTATTATACACTTTAAAGAATATCTAT
>VYZT01015853.1:3010-50747 GCA_013400735.1 Pomatostomus ruficeps
GGGCCTTAGCAGGAACTTGAAACAGATTGGATTCTCCATCGGATGTCTTCTTAAATATATAGCATGTGTCTTGGCATATATGGCATAGATGAGTATTACAAATTTCTTCTCCCTGAGAAATTATGAATATTCATTTATAACTAGGAGGAACTAATATCAAACATAAATTATAATTTTTTGGGTTCCCTTTTATTTTAACTAACTTGTAAATCCTTCTATTCTATTTCCTTGAAAGACTAGTACTGTAGTAATAAAGTATCTTTTTTTCAGTATGTTGCAGCAAAAAGAAAAGGAACATCTACAAGTGTAGCTGTTGTTTTTTCTCCCTCAACACTGTTACTGTTTAGTGTACTGGTAAGTTGTTATGGTGAAAGTCTTACCATAGATTTTACTTTCAGCTGCTACAATATAAAGTGATTCAGAGTCCATTTGGGGGGAAAAAATAAACCTTGCTGTCAGTAGGCTTCATTTGTGCATAAGATATTTAGCAGCTAATTTAATTAATCCTATATCATTAATTTAGACCTTTGATATTTAACATGAATGCTTCAAAATGAAATTTACAATAATTCCAGAATGGAGGACAGCTACTGCTTCTCCTTTTTGGTGTTAGAGCTGATACAGAAAAGCCTTCAGTTGTTATGCTACAGCTGTTTGAAAGCAGTGTGAACTATAAAACACAACCTGGTAAAATCAGCAGGTGAGTGTAGAACAGGCCGCATAGTGCTGAACTTTATTAATTGTAGCTTAGTCAGCACATTTTGTAGTCTCTGTAGCCTTATCAGATGCATCATTCTTGCTTCAGTATGTAAGAGTGAACAGCAGAGGTGAGTGAGGTTTCTCAGTCCCAGCTGTCCTCTGCAGAACAGTGCACTTCTCTGGCAGGAGGCTTCTTAACCACAGAAGCTGTGCTTTTAACCTATGGCATTTATGCAAGGGTCTAGAAAATTCAGGCAGCGCTGAACTCTTAGTTTTTCATCATGAGTGGAAAGAGCAGTGTAAGAGTGTAAGAGACAATCTCAGTTTTGCAGTTCATCCTGCAGCAGTTACTCTCCGGTGTTCTATATGGTTGACTTAGCTACAACTTGATAGGTTTTCAGGCTCCTTAACTGCTTTGTTCTACCATCTGCTCACTGAGAAGGAAAGTTGTCACTGCATTGGACAAGTTGTTCCATTTTTCCAAAGATGTAAATTCAGTTTGGTTTGTCCAAATGACTTCAAGGGAAAGTTAGCTGCCAGAGATTGCCAATACCAAAATGCACAAACATAACAGTTCTGTAAAACCATGAGAGTTGTTTCGTTACCTTAGATGACATCAGTGAGCTTTTGCAGGCAAGTGTGTTCTTGGACCAGGAAAGTACATAGTATAACATTTTTCTTTCCAAGTAAAGAAATATCTATGCAAGTGTCATTAAATTTATTTCCAAAATTATAACAAAAAAGTGTTTATGATGTATGTCTGTGAAAAGCTCTACTGTTTAGTAATACAGAAAGGGAAACTAACCAGCAAAATCAGAATTTCTGTTTTTCTTTTCAGGCAGGTAACAGTTCCATGTTCGCTTCATAAATGAAGCAGCTTTAAGCACATTCATATTCCTTCTGGAGTGACAGACTGAGTCTGCATCTGTTCTTGCTGCCCATGACTCCATAGACGTGATACAGAAATGAGGACAATTTGTGTTTGTTACTGTGAAACCAACACTGAATTGAACAATGACAAGAAGACTGTGCACTTAGCAGGACAGTATCTTATGTGAATATCTACCTTGTGTGACATTTGAGGTTTTTTAATTGCATTAATACTTTCAGCTGACTGGCAAACAAATAATGTCCTGAACAAAAAAGCATCTTTCAAATGCCTCCAACTGTGTATAATCATTGCAAGTCATAAATACCTTTGCATCCTTAATTTAAATTCTGTGTCCTCTACCTTACATCGATGTCTTCAGATGAAGGTCTCTGAACTGACAGAAAATGCAGAAATGGATACAGATACCATACTCTCCCATATTGTATATAGAACTTGAAAGTAACGTCATGCCATGAGCTCGTGTTCTAGACCTTGACTTATAAGGAGCTGTGTTTCTGCCTGTCAAAGGCTGTGAGTACAGCAACATGTGGTCTCTGTCGGGTGCCAGGTGGCTGGTTGCCTACCCCAGAAAGCCTCAAGAATTCATCAGTGTTGGTGGTCTCTGTTCAGGAGAAGCAAATGCTGGATGAAGACAAAGTAAACAGGAGGTGAATGTACTTCGTGGAGTTTGGAAGAATTAAAAGTAACTGCTGAGTGTGTGAACACTGGTGAAACTTCCAGCCATGCTGAGGGAAAGTAAAGAGTCTGAATTGCGTTCAAACAGCAGAATAAAGACAAACCCAGGAAAAGCATTTTAAATTCTGAAGATGCATGCCATTGATACCTTGTTTTTAAATGTATAGCATAGAAAATCTGAAAGATCCTGAGAGTGTATTTAGTTTTTACTTACATCAGCTGTGATTAATGTTTGCATTGTGTTTTAAGTGATTAGTAAGGTTTAATATCCTGGCATTCTCCACTCTTGAAAGTTAATTCTTTTGAAACAAAAGAGAAAGGCTTTGTTTCCCACCTGTCTTCTGCATCTATTACTGTTATAGCATCCATGGAATATGAACAGGACTGATGTACAGATGTGCATTTTCAAGTAAATCCTAAAAATACCATGGTAAAAGTTACAAGTGTAGTGCATCTTTTCGTCCTGTCTTGCCAGATAATGAGTATGAATTATTTTTCTGTATTAGGGGTTGTAATTCAGAAAGGTAAAGGGTAAAAGCTCACATCGGGTGACAGACTGTTGTCTGCCATGATATTGACCAGGTCAGCAAGAGTTTTAGTTTAAGTAACTTGAAAACAAAAAAACCCAACAAACCCTAACCATTTAAAAGTTTTGCATAAAGTTGGAATTCACTTTAAAATGTATAGTTACTGAATTTTTTAATCTTCTGCTGAATTTTCTGAGAACTATGCATAAAAACAATATGTCATACATATAATATATACGTGTGTGTGCGTGCATGTGTGTGTGTGTGTGTGTATTATTGATAAAACTGTCTTTTATACTTACAAAAAAGAAAAAATTTCAGAACCTTACCATACTTGATGGCGGAGTTTGTGTGTACTTGCAGCCACACTGTGTGGAATTTTGACACTACTGCAATCGATGTTGAAATTTCTCATGAATTCACTGATTTGATCATGTGGAATTTTTATTTATACTCAGGCTCTTTTTGCTCTTTCTGTTTGTCAGAAAAGGGTCCCCGAGTCCTACTCAGCTAGTATAAAGTAGCATAGTTCCATTAAGGATAACAGAACTTTGGGGTTTGCATCACCTGAGGAACTTCTCTTAGACTAAATCAAAAGAAGCTTAGTGTGAGAATTAGGCCTTCATGTTTATTTTGAAGATGCTAGAGCACTCACCAATTAATAATCAGGGTTGCTCATCACTGCTAAAAAGCAAGTGCATTCCTCAAACAATGGAATTCCCCATCTGAAGTGCAGTCTCCTTTGACACTGTGTAGTTCTTCACTCATAAGGCACTCAGACTTTGAGTTTCAAACTTGTTTGAGATACCTTAAAAGAAATGCCAGCATGACCTAATTGATGGAAATTTGCACCTTATGCAGAGGGTAATTGTGTGTTTGACTGAATGGAAAAGTATCCACAGTAAATGGAAGTGATTATCCTTACACATTGTACAAAAACCTTAAATACTTCATACAATGTATTCTTGAGGATAGTTTGTCATTTGAGGGTTTGGTTTTTTCCTTAGATTTAGTAAAATAAGAATACTGTATTTGTTAATGTTCCCTGTTGATAAAAATGTTAATTTTCCTAAATACATTCTTTCCAGAAATCAAATTGCAAATTGGTGTGCCCCAAATTATACTTTGATACTCAAAAGCATGATATTTTAGGCTTCTTAATCTTCAATACTATAGAAAATATCAGTTATGAGTTGAAACATACAATAAACACAAATTGACTGTGACAAAATGCTCACCTTCCAGGAGCAACATCTTAAAGTTAGTCACCTTCAAATAATGTCAGACACTTTAATCTCTTCTGTGGAGCAAGGTAAATTTAAGGTTGTATGAGAACAGAAAGAAAATTCATGTATAAACTTTTGACCTTCACATAACAAACCGTGTTAGTTGAATGTGCATCAAAGTTATCTGACACGTCGAGCAGCAGAACTGCTGTTGAACCACATGGTTTCCCCATTCTTTGCCCCCGTCTTGAGGGATCTGAACACAACATTGTGTGTTCCCAATCCTTTTGCAAAGCAGGAGACTTCTAGACATTTGTGGATACCTAGATGGCATGGCACTTGGAAGTAGGGTCATGAATTTACTGGAAACTTTCTGTGCCCCCTGAGGAGATCTTTACTTTGGGCACAGTGACATTTTGAAAGACTACTGTCTTGTGAGACGTCTTTGAAATCAATGGAAATAGAATAAGTTACTCTTTAGTTGGAGATGGGGTGGCAGAAATAGACATTTAATTGCTTCTGTATTCCACAGTAAGATGTTTAACTTCTAGGGAGTGATCAGGTTTTCAGTCTTCTTTTTGGGTAGACAGAGCCCATGCATTAACACAGTTGGCACCCTTCCTCTTAAAATAAAATTGGGGGGGAAAGGGTGTTTTATTTTTTTTTATATAAAAGTCAACCAAATTTGGCTTTTGGATATCTGTGGTTTGGTGAGAAATGTAAAATTTTTAGGTTTCCTTTTAAATAGTTGAGCTTTGCATGCAATTAATAGTGGCCTTGTGAGAGTATAAAAGCAGATAGTCTTATACTGAGTAACTCTGTTCTACTTTATATGTGTGTTTACTTGAACGAATTAATGGTACTTATTTCATCACAAGATCATTTTATAAGCAAGCTTATAAAATGTGCTTTACTACGGAGTATGTGTACAACCTGCACATTTTTTAGATTCTCATCTGCAGCAGCTCTGTTTTCTCTGTTGCTCTATGTAATATGCTGAAACTGTTCAGTACACAAAATAGAATTATTAAATTGAAAATCTAACTGTACATATAAAATACTGATATTTGGAGTTAGATTTACATTAAGAATTATTCAACATTCTTCAATTCAGGAATCTGATTAAACTGTCTTAAATGCGGATTTACAGTAATGGTGGCATGTTGCTATTTTGTTATCAAATTGATGGAACGCAGAAACTTCAGACTCTTTAGTGTTAGAGACACAGATGTTTACTGGTTGCATCGTGGGCAAATTCATTTTTTTCAATGTAATTGTCAGCACAGTTTTGCATAGTTACATTCTGACTGAAGGTAATCAACAAAGTTTATAAAATGTGATGTGTATGTACATATGTGTCCTCTTAAAGATAGATGTTTTCCCAGGTCCCTTTTTATACCAGTTCAAATTTGGAATTTACATTATATACATATACTTTATTGTTCTAAATAAAGATATTATGCACTGTCAATTAATTAGTATATTGCATTGTGTCAGTCCCATTTAAGACCTTTTTTAAGTCCTGTCATCACCTGGAAGAATTCTGTCAGAACATATGCTACTTGATGCACACTCCTTCACTTGATGCAGACATCTCATGAATGTTGTTGATGCACTTCTTTTGCAGTGAGTGGCATTTACCAGGGTCTTTCAGTAGAAATCAGAGCTTATCCTGTAAGGATGGCATCCTTCCTTTCAGGTTTCAGCAGTTTATTGTGGCTTTTCTGTAAGAAGCCCAGGATGGGATGAGTTTAGGAGGGAAGAACTGAGCTTCTCACAAGGCTTTGGCACCTCTCCATTCCGGAAAGATAATGAAAAGATGCCAGTTTAAGAGGAAGAGGTAAACCTGCTGAGACTTTCAGCCTGCCTTAGAGAACATTAAGGAGCCTTGGAAGAATGAGAAGTTGCAGCAGGCAGATACAGAGGGATTTGCAAATAAGAGTGAGGTACAGACAGGATTGATGAGGAAGAGAAGAGCAGGATTAATGATCTGGGACACAGGGGAAGAGAATTTGGAGATACCAGAATTTGGGGTATGGACAAGAATGAAAGCTATGCCTGCTGATCTGGACACAGCCAGAAATGCAGAGCTGATGGCTTGGAGAAGGCCACAGAGCAGCCTGCACTGATGGTGCAGCAGAAGCCATGCCCTGAGGAGCAGCACTGGTGGCTCAGGTGGGTCAGCAATATGATGACACTCAAAGCTAAGGCTGCATGAGCACCATGTAACTGTGGAGTTGGAAATGAGCATTCTTCATGTGGAACCTGCATCAATGCAACAAAAAGTCCAATTTGACTTGGAATTTCAGGAAGGCAGAAGTAACAGCACGGTACCTAGAAACAAGATGTGAGCATTCTTAGAGTGACAACACAACTTGCTGAAGTCAGGAGCTGGTAACTGATAATCTGGTTCAATGTCCAGATAGAGATTGGTGGTGAGGGGTGACCCTCAGAGGCCTCTATTGGAAGGGCAGTGTTTAATATCTTCATCAGTGTCACAGATAACAGGATCAAGTGATCCCTCACCATGTTTACAGACAGCACCTAGCTGAGTGGTCCCAAATGTATCTTGAGCTGCATGAACAGACGGCATGGCCAGCAGGTTGAGGGAGGTGACTCTGGCCCTCTGCTCTGCTCCTCTCTGATGAGACTCCACTTGAAGTATTGCGGCCAGCTCTGGGGTCCCCAGCACAGAAGAGGCATAGACCTGTTAGACAGGGTCCAGAAGAGGGACACAAAAATGATTAGGGGGATGAAATATGTTCCTATGAAGAAAGGATGGGAGAGTTGGGCCTATTTAGCTTGGAGAAGAGAAGGATCTGGGGAGACCTTATTGCAGCCTTCTAGTACTTAGAGGGGACTTTTAAGAAGGATGGGGACTGACCTTTTAGTAGGAACTGTTGCAAGAGGACAAAGGGCAATGGTTTTAAACCAAAAGAGGACAGATTCAGAATAGATATAAAGGAATTTTCTACAGTGAAAAAGGTGAAATATTGGAGCAGGTTGTCCAGAGACGTTCCCTGGAAACATTGAAGGTCAGATTGAATAGAGCTCAGAGCAACCTGATTCAGTTGAAGATGTCCCTGCTCATTTCAGGGGCACTGTTCTAGATAGTCTTTAAAGGACTTCTCTAACCCAAACTAAAGTATGATTCTATGAATTGTAACTCATGTAGATGGAGTAAAGGGTAAGAGGGAAAGTCTGGGAAAACATGTAGCTGTTCAGCCAGAGAGACACCACCATAATGTTTTTGGTAGTCTGTTTTACATAATGCTGACTAACTACACACTGCCACCACCACTGCTTAATCTGAACCCTGCAGACTTAAATGTGCTAAAGGATTGAGAGAAATATTTACCTTCAGTTTTCCAATTTTAGTTTCTCCAAAACAATGAATATAAATATCTTGTTCAGTAGATGGAAACAAAGGCTATCTTTGTCCAAGTCATGGTCAGCATTAATAATGATATTTTCCCACCTCTGTCATGCAGAAAAACAATGTTTATTATAATAAACAACTGTTTCTTGATAGCAATACATTTCAACAGCTTAACACTTCCATGAAATGACTGTATTTTAAATAAGCTGAATATATACCTACTCCACATACACTCCATGTTACACTCCAGAGTAATTGTATTCCATGTTAAAAAATGTGTGTTACTAAACATATTTTTGCCCAATGTTTCTGAATGATAATAAATAATATGTTTTCATCTTAACAAGATGAGTTGTTTCAGGATTTCACACTACATTAACAGCTGTTGATGATAAATTTTCTCCCAAAGTTCAAACGTTTCTAAAATGGATTAAGTTTCTCAATAGCTACAAAGAAGCATGTGCTAACACAATCAAGTTTTGTGTCATTACATACTTAATGGGAAATATTATGTGCTGGTGCATAGTGGAAAATACGGTTAAATTAAAGCAGACTGCCAAAATTGTAGAGAGTGAGGGAATGGAAGTTCAGCCCTCTTTTTCCTCTGCCATATCCCAAGGTAAGTTATTTCAACACATAACAGGTAAAATCACAAATGCAATTATAGCTCCTCTGACTTGTAGCCCCTTCTGCAAAGTCCCACCATAAGCAAGCAGGAACTAAAAATATAGATGAGACTTTTTCCAGACAGACATGAGCCTTGGGCTTCTGGCCAGTCACAGAATCTGGGGACAACTTTCATTCTCTTTTGGCAAGATATTTTCTTGAGCTCATGGAAAAATATTCAGCTGAGATCACAAAAGCCTCTTTGTTTGTCACCAGTTCTGCTCTGCAGGATAAAAGCATGATAGCAAAATTGGCCCAATTAGAGTAAAGAAGCTGCAGAGCAGAATGTATAGCTTTTGTCATTTTAAGTGACTACCACAAGTGACAAAATGTCATCTTAGAAATTTCACCTTGTCATCTCCTACATTGTGAATGATGATTATTAGGACCCCCCAGGTTATTTAATCTGTCATGTTCTTAAAGTCAAATATTCTAGACCTTCGTTTTTCTCAGCAATGCTGTCATCATTAACAAAACACAGAACAGCCTTCACCTTTAGAAGTGACAAAATGAGGATGTGTTTCAAACCCAATTAATAGCATCAGTGAAGGCAGAGACATAGCATCTAAATCTTTTAAATATCATCCCCAAGAATAAAACAGTGAGTTCTTTGAGGCAATTACTCCTTTGCCAGAAGTTGAGAAGAAATTATCTCATTGACATGGTGGTACCACTTAGCAGTTTGTTGTTAAGTCTTATTTCATATTGTTCCAGAGGAATCCAATTGCCTCAGTCAGTAAGCGCTGTATTTTCTTGATTTTATTTTAAATACTCTAACCTTTGGATCAAACAAACAGTTGTGGGAATGAAGAATGCTATTAGGTGCTATAATTGGCTACTCACTGCATTTCAAATAGAATCAATGCTACATAGTGAAGCTTAAGTGGGCATCCTAACGTACCTGTAACTGTGTGTGCGCATGTGTAGGATGAAGAGTGCTGGTAGGGGTGGAGGAGGAGGCAGCACTTGGATTTAGCACATTTTTTTAGCAAATCAGGTAACTGCCATGAACTTCAATCATATACCCTGAAGGAATGGCTGCATGTTACAGTATCTCTTCACAAATCCTACCCTTGGCAAGAGCGAGCCTCAGGACTGCCAAGTTCCATGCAATGATCTAAAGGTTCGCTGGGCATCCCAAGCTGGGCTGTGCTCCCCAGCCATTGGCAGCTCAGCACCATCACCCTTCCTGCTCCTTGGCTGTATGTGCCAGAACCACACAGACCTACCATGTCCCGGGGGGTTCGGGTAATGAATCCATCTGTATCTCCATATAGGCCACCAACGTTATTTCATTGACACCCAAAGATTTGGCTCTGGGTTGCATAACTGGTCTTCTGAAATTCAACCTGGACTATAACTGGAAACTCAGCAAAGCCACAAGTTTTCTCTCTTGCATACACACACACACCTTTGTGTCCTGTCATTATCCAGTTCCTCCTTCAGCCATCACCCAGATTCCCCATGCTTTCCTGTTGAGTCGTACTCTGCAATTAAAGCATCATGTATCCTGGTTGCAGTTAGCAGCCCTACCATTAGCAGGTTTTGTGTACACAGTAAACATTTGAGTTAGTATTTAGGAAGAAAACACTTCAAAATGTTTAGCAAAAGATTAGACTTCAGGGGTCAGCTATAACCAGAGTACTGCTGTAAACTGCACTGCACAGCAGTATGCGTGTCAGCTGCAAGCACTAAAAATTCCCAGAGTTTTTCCTCAGAGGAACAAACAGTTTATGCTAAGTAAATATGTTAACCCTGTTTTCCTCTAAAAATATTTGCCCATCAGATTTAAGGTAGCAAGAACCAGTCAATTTAATCATATGCTTCTTTGTGTAGTCCTCTCTCATAAAACTCGTGTAGTCCTGCTGATAAAACTTCCTGACTGAGATCTAACCTTTCCTCTGGTGACCCTCTGGGTGATCTTGCTCAAACTGATTATAGCCTGAGCTCATTTTGCTGGGTTTCATCTTGCTGCATCCCCACCACCTCCTGTGGCCCTTGCCTATCCAACCATGAGCCAACTCAAGCTCTGTGACCTTCCCACCCCAAACTCCTTGTCCGTTACCAAACCTTGCTGTGTTGAACCAGGCTGAGGAGCAGCACGCATTTCCAGACCAAAGACATGCAATGCACCCATCCCAGCACCTTCTGCACTTTCTTATAGCCATCCAGACCAGGCCTGCATGTTCTGACCAGTCAGACACAAAGGCATTTGTCCTTGGAGGCAAACAGCGTCCACTGCCTCTTCACGCCACAACAGCAGTGCGGCTCCAGGGGCTGTGGGAAGCCATGCAGTGCCAGCCTTAGCTTCCAGCTGCCCTAGTCTCAGGAGTACTGCACTGTATTTTGCACACCAACCCAGATTCAAAGGGGGAGGGAAGCATGGCCATGCACCCAGCTTGGTGAGCAGGTGATTGAGAAGCCCTTTACTTCGTTTTCCCTCCTTCACAGACAAATGCTCTAGGGATTTAGCCATTGAGTAATAGGAGGAATATGTTCTCCTTGTGTACAATGATGGGCGTGGGAGTGGGATGGGGAGCAAGTCCCTCATGCCCAATATTAAAAATAAAAGCAGCAAAATAAAAGCACCATTTCTAAAGAAATTCCTATATTTCTAAAGAAAATATAAAGATAAGCAACAATGCTAGAAGTCTGTATGACTGAATGCTGTCCAAGATTATTGTCAAATTTCCTGATGGTTTTGTAAATATCATGTCTAAATATCATGACAGTGGCTTAAAAATAAACTGGAAACTTTGACTTTTCTACATTTTTAATATTAGGAAAATATAATAGCTCTGAAAAACTGCACACCAGCAAAAACTTAAATAGCCTTTACAAAAATTATAATGTTTTAAATTCTACTCAGTCTGCCTAGCTCTGTAAATAGTGACAGAAAGCAAACCAAAAACTTTAAAAACCAACACCCAATAAACAAGTTATATACAGCAGGTATGCACTTAAGAGATCAGGTTTTGGAGGTTTGTATGTCATTTATTTTTTAGACAAAATTGTTTCCAGGTTGTGGAATTCTTTGACTTCTTTGGAGAGCGGAATAAGCATAAAAGAAGAGGAGATCATGGCAAATTATTAATTCATATTTACCTGTTAGTTATATGAAACTCTTGTATATAAACCATGGAATTTCACACAGGGATTCCTGAATTTAATCTGCCAATTTATAATGGACATTTTGCATTGCAAATAACCATTTAATCTGAATTGAAAGTGATATGAAAGGAATTTTACTATGCGGAAAACTATTAACTCTCATTATGTAAAAAAATATATAATTTCCACTTCAAACTTTTCTGTGTGGTTCTATAAAGTGATAACAGTGCTCCAGTAAGGGCAAAGTTCAACTGCATGACACAGAGGCAAACATCATATGATTCTGGCAATTAAATAAGGTATTTGAAATATCAGAACATACCATCTACTTGATAAGATGTTACTTTTCTTGGAAATGTAAAAATCTGTTTGAGGAGGAAGCAGCAAAACAACACAAGTGTTTTTTCTTTCAAGAGTGCAAGGTACTTTTTCTGTTCACAACTGTTTTTGTGACCTTAAATACTTCTCTGCTCTATCAGTAAGGTCAGCAACTTGTCTTCACAGCCACCAAACTGAACTCCATTGCAAGTCCTTCTTCAGGAATTGTTTCCAGTCTCATTACAAGCTTCCTTCTGTTTCAACACGTTTTGGATCTTAGCACTTCTGGAAATCAACCAAAGCTACAGCTCTAGTGAAAGCCAATCTGCAGAGAAGTCTCAAGTGGTTGTGCGTGTTACAGTTTCCCACCATTTATCAGAGCTTCTCTGCCGGAGGTTACTGCTTTCAGAGCAAAGCTGGCAGAGCAGCTCAGGTGAGCCTTTCTCACTCTTTCAATATCAAATCAACCAGGGAAACTTGAAACACTTTAAAAACTGCTGCTATTTAATAAATGAAGCTGAGGTAGGCAATAGAGCACTACAAGGGTTGAGGACCTCTCTCCTCATACAATCTGCCAGTTCTGGAGGGAGGGGCAACATCCAGCAAAGGGCTGATAATGGACACCCAAAAATGTGAAGAAATCACACCACAGCCAATAGCAGTCATCTGTCTGCAGTCTACTACTAAAAATAAACACACAAACATGCTGACAGAGTGGGCTGGCAAATCAGCCATCCTGAGAACAAACTGAGCATAGCAACACAAAAGCTGATACTTGGTCGTACTACAAGATCTACAGAAACATCAAAGGATGAGCTCCAGTTTTGAAGTTATTCCCTAGAAACTAGATTTACAATAATCAAGAAGACTAAATTCTCCCTTCTTGCCTAGTTTCCCATTATTTGAGGCACACTTTGCTCATTCCAGGCAGTTTCTGAATGACAGCCAGGACTTCAGCCCACCAGTGGGTCAAAAATAACCAAACCTACTGGCTCTTGCAGCTGCAAAGAGACATAGAATGGATATGAATTTTTAAGTGCTTTTTCTAAAACATTACATTGCTGGGTTCTAGAAAAGCTTTCGAGTCACTAGGTTTGTTTGCTGCAAGCACTGTTGTGCAGATTTTGCTTCCAGCAGTAACCTTGAGGACAAGCTCTGTTTTTGCCCTAGAAAATAACATCAGTTACATTTTATCCATCTACTGGGAATATTTACTTTACCATGTCCGAAATTGATTATTGTCTACAAAAATGTTACATTTAGAATTCAGCCAAGCATAGTATCTGCATTGTTTATCCCAAGGACTATCATACTTTGCTTTTTTCCTTTTTGTTTCCTTCTTCACAATTGTTTGCAATCTTTTTCTCTTAAACTTAACCCACTTTTGGCTGTGTGTCTCTTAAACTCTTGTGTGACTTTTTCTGCCTACTTCTAGGAATGAAAAGCTAGAACATTTCATCAAATGAAAGTGTTAAAAAATATTAAAGCATTTTCAGTTTAAAAAAGTCTTAACCAGATTTTTTGAAAGACCTAGTATTTAATCTCATGTGGCTCTAATTCAGGTTTGGCATGATAAAGTGGGTCTAGATAAACCTCATTATATTAAGTAGGTAGCATAACAAAGATAGAAATATTAATAAGCCTCAAAGAAATAAAAGACAGATATTTCAGGTTTTGAAATACCACCTTTGTCCTCCCCCTGCTTATAACTAAGTTCTCCTCTCCCACATGTCTAGAAATATGAAAGGAAATGTTCTATCAAAAGTTCCCACTATGTTGTAAAGCTTTAAAATTTATCGGTTTCTTACTTCTGTATTTTAGGAAAACTGGCTAGAAGAATAACCCATCCTCTATCCAGTACAGAGTCAACGTTATCACCATCAGTTCTGCAATAAGTAATTTTTACTTGCCAGTGCTAAAGAGCTCATTATCTGTGTGGGTCTACGCAACTAACAGCAGTCTTTAGTCTTAAAATAATGTCCTTTAATGTCTTACTCCCTTGCTTCTCTGTGTTACTTGCTTTTCTAAAGAATGAAGAACAGACTATTACCTTTCTCTCTTCAGAAGCTTTCTATATATTTAAAGTCTATTAAATTGGGTTAATAAGGGGATTTTTGCTTTAATTTAAACTTTTCTATGACAGAAATTAATTTTGCAGCTAAGTCACCATTGCAACCACATTTCTGGAGCAACAAAAATGTCAAAAATGGAAAAGTATCAAAATCCTTTCAATCGATGGGTTGTACAAAGCTGGAAAGCACACATTAGTCTGGGAAGTAATTATTCACTCAAGATTTTAATATATTTGATTACTATGGGAATTTTTCAAAATACTGATATATTTTATTTCACTGCCTTAGGTATGTGCACATCATATAAGTTATATAGTAATTATGTCTCTAAATTAAGTAAAAATGCTCTGAACTTCTGGGCTCCAATCATTACAGCCATCCTAAGTCATCAAGTTTTATATTTTTGGACAGATTAATCAAAACAATGAAGAGATCTCTGAGTCATAATGGAATGAGTTCAGTTGGTTCTGACGTTTCAGCAGCAAACTGCAGTAAAACCTGTGTTTTTAGACATGGGCTTTATATTCAGTTTTTCTCTTGCTTAGATGAAGAGTCGCTCACTGTCAAGTTGCAGCACCAGGATAGCACCCTTTGGAGCTCTAACTTATTCAAAGTGAATTAGAATTGTCTGTAACTGACTCATATTACCAATGGACATGCATATGATAAGGTTTGTTTTTTAGATAAGACCTCTGGATCTGTAGCCAATTCTGTGTCACAGGCCAAAAAAAAAAAAAAAAAAGGAGCTCCTTCTGAGCAGAATTTGAATCATATTGAAGTGTATTTGTATGAATTTGTATGAATGTATTTGAATGATCTCCTTTTCTCTGGGAAGACACTTAAGTTCAGGGGAGGGATTTAATGTTTCGGACTGATTTGTATTTGCTTATCCCCCATCAAGAACCTGAAGCTGATTCAAGACATGGGTGGGAGCAATGTGGCAACACCAGACTTGCAGACAGCCTTGTGATGTCGATGTCTCTCGCTGTATGAAGATTTTCACTGCTGGTCATGAGGGTTAGATACCATGCTTTTCCACCAGAGACTGCGGAAAAGTGCTACCTAGAACAGACACTAAGCAGGCCTGCAACTTCTTCTTTCCTATGACTTCTCCTAAAGAATCTTTATATCTTCTTTTTTTTTGTCCCCATAGATCCACCCATTTTTGCCAGGAAAGGCTGGGAAACAAGTAAACATATCCGATGGTGAGTTTCAGGGAAGCACAGACTACCATAGCTCATCCCCTTCACATGTTGGTGAGGGACCCTTGTAAGGGCATCCCTGGTGGCGATGTGTTTGACTTTGTGTATGGTGGGGACAGTATGGGAGGAATATTTCATCCTTCCTACCAATACATTAAACCCAGCTTTCTCTGAATTCATTTGCAGTTTGGTCTGTCTGTTACTTTTTCATCTCACCTAGCAAGAAGCTACTATCTAGCTGCTAGCAGTGACATGAGAACAATACTTTATGTAAATAACTAGCAAGTGGAGGTAGTCATTAATGCAGACAGTTCTGAAGGCAGGTGAAACAGCATTTGGCAGAAAACACCATTAATAAGACTGTTGCTTAGTATTGTAGTCTGATTCAGAACAGGCCTGACTTCCTTATTTTTCACTGTATTTCCTGGAATACAGCTCCCCAAATGGACTTTATGCTATTGTAGCACAGATTATTTGGAAGCTGCTCATCCCCTCCTGCCTGAGCAGGACAGATACAGGAGCACAGAAGAACACACTGGAGCACACATATTTCATCCCAACATGCACAGCCCCATGAAACATTCTTGCGCATATGCCAGCTTCCAATGGCTGGACACAACCCTAGTCTCAGACGAAGGCAATCAGAGGCAGGGCTAACTGTCTCATGGAAAGGGTTTCAGGGGAGGGTGAAAGGACAAGTTCTCCATTGTTAGCAGAAATACTGACAGCGCTAGGGCATGTGAATTGTTTTGCTCTAGATTTTTTCTTATAGCACATTGAGAAAGCTCAAAGATTAAGCAGGGAAGCAAGTGAATATCTGTTTTCTCAGGCATGTGTTATCACACATAAAAAAACCCAGAGCCGGTAACAGAGGCATAAAAGGGACAGTTCTGTCCCCAAAGTGGAAGAATTGACAAGTAGGTGTTTATTTGTCTATGCTTATATCACAGTATCCAACCAAAACCCCAGGATGAGAATGCAGGTTGGAAGGGGTGCGTGGAGATTGTTTGGTCCAAAGCTTGCCAACACTTAGCATGCTTTTAGAAGGGTACCACACCCACACGTTGTGTTTTCTTTAGGACTTGTTCTCTGCCTCATACTGCGTGTCCCTGTCCCCTTCATCAAGTGCAGAGTAATGAAAGGTTACATTCCTTCAGTTTAACAGGAAATTTGTTGGAATACAATGCACTACATAAATACTTTCACTTCACTCTTCAGTCGAATAACTTAGACCGAATGCACAATCTGCTTTATCCTCAAGTAAGTTTTCTGTGAGGCTTGCTTTTCTTTATTTTTGCATAGTACCAATATAAAAAAAAAATAAATCTGCATTTGACTAGGGGGACTGAGGAGATAAAGAGCTTTCAACCTTTTAAAACAGTGAGTTAACATTGCATTGTGATAAAGTGTTGTGCTGTGTGTATGACAAGTGGATGAATCAGAAACCTGAGCCTGGACATTCTGTAGCTTTTACAGATACTGCCTCCATTTTCCCAAGGAGAAAGTATTCCTTTCTGGCCCATGACAGTGTAAAAAAGCATAGAAAAATTTAACTCTGTATCCTTACAGCAAAAATATATTTTCTCCCTTACTTCAAAACTACTCATATACTACACTTTCAATGAGTTTAATCTCTGTGAAACTTAGTTTCCAATCCTTATTAGGTACCGGAGAGTGAAAAAAAACCAAACCAAAACTACAAACCACAAACCCACATGGCAATTGTAAACAAGTACTATGATAGGTGATGTGGAAGAAAAAGGAAGAACTAAGTGAAATTATTTACTGATTTCACACAGCAAGAAAGACTAAAAGTACATGGCTGAGCGATCTCTAATGGAGAAAAGACAAGAAAATGTGTAGCATATGAGATGTGAATTTTTCCTAGAATAATCACTAAAAAATTATCTTTTCTATACCAGCAATTCCATATACTTCATATACAAGTGAATGTTCTGCCTCTTCATTGGAAACTATTGGAGTTGCCAATTTTCAAAGAGAGACTTTATATAAAGTTTTTTAGCATAAAAAGACTCTAAGACAACCACCATGGAAGAGCTCTTACCAAAGTTTATATTCTGATCAATTTTACTGTATTACTAAGATTCAGAGTAGTATTTCTAAGTCTATTTACATCATCTTGTTTTGCAGAAGGGGGCAAACAGCTGCAATGTGGCTTGAGTCTTGAACCAAGAGGAACAACTCATGCAGCCAGTGAGTTTCCCAGGCACACATCATCAGGCTCAACAGAAGAACAATTAATCTCTTTTGAATATTAAAACAACAACTAACTTGGAAGGAAATGCCAGAGTACTGAGATGTTAGACACTAACACTCAGTGAGGATTTTCATAAGTCTCTATTTAGTTTGGTATTCCATCATGTCTGCACAACAAGCCCAGAATAAAATAAGATGCAAATGAAAAGAGTTACTGTTCAAGCACTTAATCATAAGCTTTTTCCAAATCTAATCTAGGATCCAGTGTAGGATTTACAGTATCAACACCAGCTGTGGGTTTCTGAGAGGGCAAAGGCAGATGGACTTAAAGCAGGATGCTAGGAAGAAGGACAGGAGACAAAGCTTTTTTAATGAAAAGCTTACTCAGGTATCATACCTGACTACTTCTGAGCAAGAAAAATATGGGCTTGTTGGTGTTTTTATTTCTCCAGTTATGCAAGCAAAGCACTGTGATTATATTATAAATAAAAATTTTACTAAAAACATAGCTGTTTCATGTAATAAACTTTTCATCCTAAATAAAAAAAATGTAGCAGTATTCTATTTTGGCCTTTAATAATGTCAATATATTTTAAAAACATTAACTCCTTAGTATCCAAGTTTCAGCAAAATTTTCAGGTGCTCTATTATTTCACAAGAGATTTAATTAACCTATTTTATTTTGTACTGAAGTGAAATAAGAGCACGTTTATAGATAGAATTTATGTGTAGATACACCAGAAATTACAATGTCTGGGTTAAAAGGTGTTGGTCACAAATTAACTACCAAATTTGATCACAAGATCCATTCTTTAGATACTTAGAACCTTACTTAGCTACTGAGCATTAAGAATAACCATAGAAGAGCATAGGGAGCATTCTTCATAACTTCTGAAAAGCAGACCCTGACATAAAGCCCAGGTTAGAGATTTGGAGCTGCATACCTCTATTCACATTTTAATGTATTTATAACAATGTAAGTAATTTGTCACTTAAAATTTGAAACTTCTCAGGCAAAAAGTTGTATTTTGGTTGAAATAAAAAATATGTAATTGTCACCTATTGCTAGAAGTCGCAACAAGCACTGAGGTGCGGCAAACTCCAAAACAGCAGTACATTTATGGGTGAGATAGGTTGTAGGCCAGGGAATCTATGAATTGGCAATCTACTTAGTGAGGTAACACCCAGATATCAGGAGAATATCAAGACCTTTCTATAATCCTGCCCTATCTTCTGCCTTCACTAATCTTACAGGATCAAAACTACATTTCAGGGCAGCTTAGCAGTTAGCAGACTTCAAACAGAAAGAGAGAAATATCCATTCAGCTAATGTTCAGGCTCTCCCTTATCTCAGTGAAAGCTGGGAACAAATGAAGGCTTTGCACATCAAGCAGGTTATTGAGGTGGGTAGAAGAGAGCCAGCACAGCTCTCAGCTTGCGGGGACACATGGCAGCACCACAGTGTACCCTAAGCTCTCAGCACTGCTTCTTCCACAGACAATACCAGAAGACTCTCAGAGAGTTTCTGGCTGGCCTTCCATGACCATCCTCTGTCCTGTCCTCAGCGGTGGTGTGCCGAACCCTCATTCTGTTCTCCTACTGCCCCCAATCATACACTTCCTGAAAATGTCCAATTCTCTCCTTTCCTTCTCCTCCTCTGCTCATCCCCCCCAAACTGTTCAACACACCACGTCTCTGTTATGTGCTTCCACTTAACTTCTTCTAGCTCCCAGAGAGCTTTGCCTCCTCTCATGGAGGAGCAGCAGGGTCAGAAATGGAAGGGTGTGAGGAGGACCCAGCCCAAGTGCCCTTCCCAGGCCAGGCTGGGTGTGAGGAGCTGGGAGTGAGGAGGGGGGCCTGGTGAGGCAGGAACTGACTTCCATCTGCTCTGGCAGGCTGCAAGATCAATTCAGATGCTTGCAGGCATGCAGCTTCAGCCCAGGGGGATGTGAATAAAAAGTCTGAGTGCAGGATTTTGCAATACTTTCTATGGATCGCAAGAGGTATCCAACAGAAAGGTCAGCAAGGAAAAATGTAAAGAGAAAAAACCATGACAGGCCAGGTGAAAGGAATGCCCAGAGCCATTAACTGAGACCATGACATATAGCCTTCTGTTCAAAATCAAACCAAACTCTTTTACAATGGAATTTAAATTTAATTAAGATATGGTGTTAATGCAATAATGACAATCGTCTGTAGGACACTGTTTACGTATGGAATTACTACATTATTTACAAACTTCACGTATGAATGTTAAATTTACATCATCTCATTGGAGAAATTCTACACAATAAATTTTAAAAACCCCTAAAAAGATGACAAAGGCAAAATGATCTCAAACACACACAATAGTATTTATTCTTCAAAAATCTTAATGCCAAAGTCTGAGTTCACATTTTTTATTTTTCTGATTCTCATATCTCAAACTGAATAGTATTACTGTCATCTCTCTTTCCTTCCTACCATCCCTTCCTAGGAAACTTACTTTTTCTTCTGGCAAACTTGTCAAAACTGAGGGACCAAATGCTTCTAATCATGACAGAAGATTCTCTGTCTTTTTTCATCCACTTATTTTTTGATTCCCTCTTGAAGAACCTTATCAAATCTGCTTCCTTCCATATGGAACATTTCTGAAATGCTGTGAGGAACAGCCAACAGTAGCCACTTCAGATATGTTTAGCTTTTTAACTCCTTTTTCCCTTGCTCAACTCAAGGATTGGGTATGTCAACACAATACAAGTATTTTTAATTATAAAACTGCAATTTTGCCAGTTTTCATAATCCGATCATTTTTAAATGAACAAAATTGTTATGTGAATCCATCATGTGCTAAACTGGAGGAATCACTACTGATAGAGAGTATAAATATCTTAGTCAGAAAGTCTGCAAATAACTAGGCAATTACTACTACACTGTTCCCACCCTCCCTTTCCCATCCCCCCTCAGAAAAATCTATAAAAACTCTTGCGTGAATGAAGCTGTATAAACTTAGGTTCGAGGGAAGGCAGACTAAAAATAATTCGACCTCAAATAGAAGAAGCTTTATCTTTTTATTCAAGCATTACCTGCTAACAAGCCAGATCATATAATTTTCATCAGAAAGAGTATAAGGATTGTGTTGAAGCTCTTAATTTTTGCAGGGTCTTATCTGAATCCTAAAAAAATCACCACAACCTACTAATCAAAACTGACACCATCTTTCACTATATGAAACAGCATTGAAACGTACAGAAGTGCCATCTGATATGAACTCAGCCTATGAAGTTAGCAGCATTTCAGTCATTGCTTGAGTAATTCTGCATTTCAAAAGCAAAATGTGCTTCCTGTTAAAGTATATTGGCTATTATTTTGAGGATGCCAGATGGAAATAATTCCCTCATAATCTTGTGAAAACTCAGAACTCTCATCAAGTATTCACATACACATTGAGCTAAATCTAAGAAATAGATATCCCTAGAAGTTTTATAGGATTAAATGTCACATCAGTGGTACTGAAAATGAGAGAAAAAGAGAGAGAACAGGCTGGCCCAAATCCATTTCATTAATGCCTGGGAAGGAAATATTAAATGTATCTATTCACCTTAGCTTACATGATGTTTTTCACTGAGTAAAATTGTCTCTCTCACGCCTTTATTTAGCCCCAACACATATCAATTGGAACTCTGAAGCTGCCCATGAGACAGTCCCCAGCTTTTTAAGCAGTAGTTTTCATGGAAAGCACATGTTACTGGACTGTAACTCATCTACACTGGCAGCGGCAATGTCTCCTGGGAGCATTCTCTAAAGCCCAGGCCAAGCTGCTGAGCAGGGGTCGCAGTCTAACTGCAGATGGTGATACTCCTTGAAGCACAGAAACTGTGTGCATGCCAAGTGTGGTGAGTATGTATGCTGAGGTGGGATCCAGCTGAAAGCTGTATATTTTTTTGAGATTGTGCTGTTGAAAGCACCAAACTGAGATTGTTGAAGAGCCCAACAGGATGGCGGGATAGTCATGGTAGACATTCCATACACTGAGGTATGGAATAAAGGTGAGGAGAGTTAGCTGAGGACGCTGAACCTGCTGAGACAGTGTTAAAGGCAGGACAGACAAGGGAGACTGAGACCTGGTCCAGAGAAATTCTGAGAAATCATTATTGGACCAACGCACTTCCTGAACTCCACCACAGAGGTAGAACTGACAAATTTGTTCCAAACAAGCAGTTAGGAAAGAATTATCAAGTTTATTATGTGCTAAAGATGATCAGGTCTGAGGAAAAAGCTGAGTGAAGTCACTGGCAGCTTGTTGTCCTGGATAGCTGTCTGCTTGCTCTGAGCTGGAAGTACACTTGTCTTTTCCAAATTCCAAAGAGGATTTGTGAACCTGTCGTTCACCTACCAAAACCTGGCATTGTGTAACACAGTCTGCATCATCTATCACAGTTCTGGTTTATATTTCTATTTTTAGGATTATATTTTTACATAAAAACCAAACTTTGCAGACAGGTTTCTGCTGTCTGCTGTTTGCTTTGCTTAAGGGAACTTTTCATAAAGAGTAGTCTTCTGAGATTGCCCAAAGAAAATACAAAAAATAGTTCTTCCTTTAAATAGGAAAATTCTTTTTCAATGAATAATTATTGGCTGCACTTAGTTTTGTCTTATTTACCTACGGCTTTTATTATCTAGTAAGGGTGCAAAAGCTACCCAAGAGAATTTGGTCCAAAAGAGTATGATGCCACATCCTGGCTCAGTACCTCCAGAAGGCTTTGGTGGGTGAACCATGGGCTTCCAAGCCAGCTGGTTCTCAGGAAAGCCCTGGCATTGTTTATGGCTTGGGCCCCTAAATCATATTCCTGGACCGGTTGGTTCACAGCTACCCTGGACCAGATTCCCTCCTCAACTCTTGCATGAAGCAGGGGTGATGCTGAACCTAGGTGTCTGAAATTTCCTGTTCTGTGCTTTTTCACAAAAATGAAATAGTGTTTGGGCTGAGGGGATCATTCTTGCCTCTCTTTGAGCTGTGTTTTCTATTGCTGTCTTCCCCAACATAGACTGTGGGTTTAATGAATTTTGGCAATTCACCTCAGGCAGGCAATCCTTCTCAAGAAGCAGATTTAAGTGTTTCTAGGATTGTAGCTGTACAGGCTCTTTTGGTTTTTTAATATACAATAATGTAAAAATATGAATTAAAAATATTAAAAATGTGGTCTGTAGAAAAAAATTCACCTTTTATGTCTTTGTTCTTCTGCATGATTTTCTAGTAAATGAGATAATATCTCATTAGCTTTGAATTATGTGCTAGAAGTACTAGAAGGACACTCAAAGAGATTTTTAAAGGATTAAGATTGTTGACCTTTTCACAATGAATTGGGACAATGTTGTGTCATTTCTCTGTGGAGACACCAGCCTCATTTTTGGTGATCCTGCAACTGTCTGTGATTAGATTTGAATGGTTTTTATTCATGTACATTACTCATAATACATGAAGATTAAAAAAAAGAATTGTAATGATACATGTTTCTTTAAAAAGAAAGGAAGACGTATTTGTTTATTTTTGTCTGCTGTACAATACAATGGTGGGAGGCAGTTTATTACAACTTTTCCCACAGGCCTGCCCTTGGGAATAGCTCTTTATAAAATCCCGTTCTTGTGGCCCTACAGAAATAGAACATAGTGACTTTTTTAAATTGAAGATTACTACTCCAGGCACCCTACAGCAAGTGAGCTGGAACAAAGCTGTGTCCTGCAGTGTGATATGTATTTCTCTGAATATGTCCATATGCTTTCATAATGGAACATTTAGAGAAAGTGGCACAGCCGCAAAGTATATAAACAAAGAATAAGTAGATGTGGCATTCTCAGCATTTTTCTGGTGTCCTAAATGGAAGTGAATTTTAAAATATAAGCAGTCATTTTAACTTAACCTTTCTGATAAGGTCTGTCACAATCACCCTAGCTGAGATATGAAATACCTACTCTCCACCTGTAATGTTTAATATAACACAAAGTAAGAAAATATTTATATAGCATCACAAAAGCATCCATCAACACACTGGCATGAAGTGTATACAATCCCCAGAGCAGTCTACAAGAAACACAAAACCTAGCCAAACCCCAGAGATGCTAATGTAGATTCCTTGGGATTCTGTAGATTGTCTCCTGAAGCTGCAGAAATCCTAGCGGCTTTAGATAGTATAAGGAGCTTGCCAGAATTTAGCAGGAGAACAGGAGAGGAAAACATTTTTTCACACAAGAGGGTTAGATGATATATTCAAAGTGACTTTTATCAGGGTAAGGTTTTTACAGCCTCCTAAGATGTTCTGACTAATCCCCTCAGATCACAGATTTTCTCAGCTTTTAACTAAGAGAGATAATCGAATTGCCACTCTCTTGCTCTCCTGTGTCATTCTGTTTGCACTTGTGTATGCAAATTGCTTTCTTCCTGAAGTCCTGCAGAATCCACTAGGCCCTTGTAAGGAAGGGAAAAAGACACAAAATAGAAGAAAAGCAGATGGAAAAGTAGATGCAAGTTTTGCATAGGTTACCACTTCTCATTTCTGTGGAACATATTTATGCATAAGCTGCTAAATTCAGGGTTGTAGCCAAGTATTGAGACATACTGTGATGAATGTGGAGATCAATTTTTTGTGAAGGCAGAAAGGGTTCTAACCCAAGCTGATACTTTTAAGTTAAACAAATTATGTTATCTTTTTCTGCTTAACCAGAATGTTTACAAATATTACCTGCCTGTATGATAAGATCCTTTCTTTTTCACATAGGCATAGTCTAAACTAGGCTAATGCTGTTTACTGTGAAAATCAAGGGGTGTAATCAATGTACTTTATTTGCAACAATGCTGTGAAAATGCTATTTCTAGAAAATAGCAGGGTCAATGTGAAAAGATACCATTCATTGACTTAGGAAATAGGAAATGCTTTCGCCCTACAGTGAATGACTTAGCTACTTGCTCAGCTCACCTTGAAAATAATCTTTCACTTGCTCTATGGAAAAATAAGGTTAGCCCTGGATCATACCCAAGAAACATTAACTTTTCCAGTTTAGATTAAGCAGACACTTCTCTGGTGGCAGCAAAGTTGAAACTTTGCCCAAAATTCCTGTGTCTTGCAGAGTGAACTTTAATTTTGTTAAACCTCATCAGGAGAGTGATGGTATTTGTGAAGTAGGAACAGTAAATCCAGGATTTTCTTCCATGAATGTAGTCAAAATCAGGTTGTTTGGAAAACAGACTTCAGCCATAAAGGCTGTGAAGCATCTTTCAGCTTCCTAACTGACCTCTGAAGGGTGAAATGGATCTTGAAAGCTAAAATGCTATGCAGATATATGTTACTTCCTTTTTTTTCTGAATGCTTGAGAAACAGTGTCATGTATTTATATTTGGTAAATAAATACTTCTGTTGTTTGTTCTTACATAGCCCAGTTTGAGATAAAAGCTGATTTAAGTGTCTTGCCTGACCTCAGAGCATTCCATTCTGACTTACATGGAGAGCTTAAAAGCAGGTCCTGGTTCAGGCTGACAACATTCAGTTCCCCAGTGCATTTCATTAAAGGGTCAAAGAGCAGAATGAAGAGCATGCTGCCTTGTAGGCTGAACAAGATAGTTTTAAGGAAGTTAATGCAGTTGTCTGAGAACAAAAGAGACTTTTCTGCTGAGGTGCTAATATAATTTGATTTCTGCCAAAAGATAATTTCTTTCATGAATTTCACATCAGTTTTATTGTGATGCACATGAATATTATTGAATGCAGCATTAGTCTAGCAATGGAAGTTAGACTGTCAATGCAATATAGTAAAGGTGCCACTAATGATACTTGCATTGTATTTAATTTTGATTTCCCTTTATCATTGCATACTTTCCTATCCCATGTTTTTATTGCTATAAATTAATAAAATAAACCCCATACATTTTACTTCCATTATACATGGCTGAAGAAAGCTCCAGTTATTGTCACTGAAATCATAAATAACTTATTACTTCTCTTTTTGCAGATATATGGACAATATAATATAATAATTTTAGGAAGTTGCTTTCTGAGCCACTCTGGGAATGCTATTCAGTGACAATAGGCCTAGTTATCATCCCTGCTGCCCAGTAAACAGAATGCACTTTGATTCTGACATGAAAACGGTGCTTTCAAAATTTATTTAAAGAGCTCATAGAAATAGGACATACATAACATCTGCATTTATGGATTTGGGTTGTTTCTTGGGTTTTGTTTTTTTTAAATTTGGGTTTGATCTAACAGGAGAAACAAGCAGAGACTACACAGAACAGCTGTCCAGGAATGAAATAATCACACGCCAAAGACCTCTATCCTTAACCTGAAGAAGTTTGTCCCAAAAATAACTTTTTAAAAAGACTTGTGAAGTAATGTGCCTGAAAAAACAGATGCCACAAGTGTCACAAAAGTAAAATACTTATTTTAAGAGTCAATGAAATAAATATATTTAAATAAAGATATGTAAAAAATAACATCTTCCAGTTTTTAACTTGGTTAGCAAATATAATGCAAAATTTTTATATTATCCTTGCTATTAATCTCATTCAATATAAAAAGATCCTAGGTACTGATAACTAGATAGCTCTGAAGGAAATATCCACTCTCCTCCACTATAATGTTCATGAGACATATTTAGTTACTTTTTTTAGAGCATCCAAAAGTATACCAAGAAAAAGAAATTTGAAATAAGGTTTTGCACTTAACCTACAGTGCAAATTACATGTGTCCTCCCCCAGCGTGTCCACAGCTGAGCTGCTCTGTTTGACCACATCATCTACTGCTGCTCCTCCCTTACAATTCACCAGACTTCCAACTCCCTCCAGCCTTTGATGGACTTGTTCACACCCTGCTCTCCTTGGGGCTTCCAGGAGTATGGCAGCACCCAGCACCCATCCCAGACGCGCCTGCTTTCATGTGCAGGATGCACACCTCATAATCCTCCATACTCCTCCAAGACAACTCTGATTTCTCATTCTGACACAGTTTTTCATTTCCCTTCTCTATCTCTTTTGCCTATGGAGGCTTTCCCTCTGTTGCCATTACAATTTTTTAAGGGTGCTCAGCCTACGCAGGTCTTCTCTATTCTTGTCTATTAAAAAAACCTCTCTTGTTTGTAAGTAAGTGACTAAAATACAGCAACCCATCTTCTTTCCTCTGCATTTTTTACTATCTGGTTGCCAGGGTACTCAAGGCTTGTGGGGGCTGTCTTGCCTTCTGTCCCTTGGAGCTCACTGCCCAGCTGGAGCAGAAATCCTCCTTGCCTAGATCAAGGTGCAGGTCAATGGCTTTTGCACTCCACCACAAATGGGGAGGAGAGGTGGAAGACAGACAGCTAAAAGTTCTCTCTAGAAGTCAAGAGAACAGACATGCTGTTTTGAAGTGCAAAAATATTTTATTGTCAAATATGCAAATATTTTTTTTTTTGGCATGTACAAACTGTGTTGGCTCTGAAGACCAGTCCATACTTGACTTCAGCTTCAAGGACTGACTGCCCTCTGGGAAAACTAATAGAAAACACCGGAGAATATTTACATCTTGGCCAGGTCTTCCTACTGTCCAGCACACATTAGTCACAGTGCAATGAAAATACATAGTGAAAACTACCCTTTCCTACTGGGGCCATCTGGACTCTCTCAAAATCTTTAAGATTTATGTTCCCAGAGGCCCTCTTCAGGCTGTGGTGTAGAGAGATTGCTCAGAGGAAGTAATGGAATACACATAAAGGCAATGCTACTGCTTGGCCTTTCAAGGCAGCTAAAGAATAAGTCTCACCTACAGCAGTAACTTGGGCCAAAAACCAGTTAATAAAAATAAGAGTTGTTTCTCCGTTGTTGGAGTTGGAATGTCTATGACAGCCTTCAACAAAAATTGTCCATGGGAGAGGACAGAAAAAACTGTTGGATCTTTACTGTCCTATGGATGCATCCTGCCAGGCACAATTCCCAAACACTCCCTTGCCTCTTCCTGCCTGTCACAAAAGCCATTTCTTTAGGTCAGGAAGCCTCTGGCAGCATGAGTACCATTCTGCCTGAATGCCAAGACCAACATGGCTATGGACATCTATGGAGTTCCTCTTTAGGGAAACTGTAAGAATGTCTCCTGTGTGTTATGAACAGGGAGAACTACTCTGGTCTGGCTGGATTGCCAAATACTTGGAACCTATGGAGTCATAAATCCCTCCATCTCCCAGCTCTGGAGTCCTTTGAAAATGTGAGACGAGACAGTCACTTTTTTGCCATGTCTGTGGCATGTTTTTATCCTGCCCTGGTCATAAGAAATGCTGCTGCCATGAGAAAATGCCAAATTATGTTTTTGGAAAGAGGCATCTTGCTGGTATCAGATGATGATCCTATTCAGGCTAGTGGATGTTCCAGTCAGTTTGGTGTCACAAAGATATGAGGCCTGTGCATATTGCCCTTTTCCACATCAGAGTCAGAACTTCTATGTTCCCCTCTTGTCTCTTCTCTTCTTTGCAATGGAATGGACTTTATTTTTCTAAACTTCTGAGGAGCATAAATGCATTGCCACAGATGTCACTTCTATGGACATTTTACCCTCAGGTCTCCTGCTACAGGTCTATTTGACCTTATCCTGTTTGAGACAGAAGAGTTGCTTCTCTGTTCTTCCTCTTTCTGCCCTCTCTCACTTCCAAGTAGTTGTTCCCTATCTTTGATCTTGCTGCAAAAGTGTTTTCACCTTCATTCATCGCTGATGTCCTACCCTTATATAACACAGCTCACCATCTGATCAGAGACCTACACAGCTGTAAAGAACCTTTCAGCCACATGTACTTCCTCTTCCAGGGAAAGGAGCATATATGCCTTCTTGAAGATTCAGAAAAAGCAATGTGTCCATTTACGATGAGTGCTGTTAGATTTAAGTGGGATCATTCAAAACTATGTATCCATCTTCCAAACTGTTTCTAAAAATACTTTGGAGGGCACAGTAGGTATGTGGTCCTAATATTTAACCCTTAGGGATGTTTTAGCCCTTTGTATGTTACAAAAGGCATTCCAAGAGCTAGGAAGTGGAAATGGTCAACGAGTTTATGCTTTAGCATGACCATGCTGCCATGGTACAAATCAGTGTAGCACAAGCCACTTGTGTCTGGCTGATTTTGTGAAATGGGATATATAAACATGATGTTAATGTCAAGAGTTAAGAAGTCTGCTGCCTTCCTGCTTGTGTCCCTTATTAGTCTGACAACCTTCATGTTGTGGCACCAATCTCAGCCTGGTAGAGTGTCTCTCTCTCACATTCACAGCTACTCTGCCATTTACATGAGCCAGACAGTTGGATCTACAGGTCTGTGATACACAGGAGAAAGCAAGGCCTTGCACTCCGGCTGAGGAGCCTATCACACAGTTAATTTCTGAGTTTAAAAGAGCCCTGCTAGGAGAGACCTGAGCAAAGCTAGTTGCCAGATGCTTTCTTCACTGTGTAGACTACTCCAGCACATACCCCTGATCACAGAGTGGAGAAGTGGTAGTTCTTTATTTATGTTCCAACAGCAGCTGGTACTGCAATATATACTGTAGCTAATGGTAGACTTCTTGAATAATACATTGCAAAAAGCTGCATACAAATTCTGTATTCAATCCAGCATTTTATGTCTAAGTATTGAAGTCAAGGGAGGTAAAAAGAATGACTGTGTTGTTTTAATTTGAAGGTAATATAAATTATTTATAGATTAGGTCAATCCATATACTTTTAATAGCGTTAAGACATTGTGAAGAGAAGACAAAAGACCTACATGTCTTTCAGTGTATCAGTATGTATAAACAGGAGCACTGTTTACACTGTGGGGCTATGTCTGTGTTGTTATCAGATGCATAGAAGCTAGGATTTAAAAGATTGACTCAGTAATAAGCTTAGCTCCAAATGAATATGGCTAATCTTCTAAAACACTATTACAGTATGTTCTTTGACAAAATGTGTTAGAGAAAAAAATCATCTACTCTGCTTCTGTATAGAGCATCTGAGTCATTACAATATTATATAGCATTTTATTCCCCAATTGTCTGGGTATGCAAATAATCTTACGGATAACTAACAGCTGGAGTTTCCCAGGTCATATCAAGAACAATACATAATGCAACTATCAAATGCTCTGTTGAGAAAAACTGGTTATAGTGGGAAGTAGCAGTTGTGCAACTACATATTTAAAAAAGCTATCCAAAATAATAGAATACTCTCATTATATGTGAGTCATCTTATGAGGCTTTACAATACCTGATTAGCTGAGCTAGAAGACAAAGGATTTGCCTGTATTTCCAATGATGTTAGGTACCAACCAAAGAGTTATCAATAGGAATTAGGGAGCACATACCAGACTACATGTGGAATTAACAGTAATTAGACTGTTCAGAGGAGTTAAAAATAATTTCCAGCAAATCATATCGAAACGGAAGTAAAAAGTGGGGGAGATTTTGGGTCAAAGATGTTTAACTCAGAAAGATAATGCTGTTATTTCATTTTTTAAATGGACTTCTTAGAGTAAAGAAGATAATAGTAGGACTTTTAATCTGATTAAAGTGAATATCTGGTTAATAATCTTGTCTGATTACTTTGTAGCTAGTTAGAAATGCAAGAGTTAAAATTTTGACTAGAAATATTGATAAGATTATCTTCTTCTTATCTATACTATTCACCTAGAAGGAAAACTCTTTGAGTAAATCCAGAAATATTTACTTAAATTCCCTGGCAAATATGTTTTCTTTTTAAGCACAGACCTGTGACTGCTGACAGAGTCAGCAGAGGAAAATGATTCTCCTGAAAACTGAGAGAACGATCTCTCTCATATAGGAGAGACAATTAAATTTTGACTTCTCACTTCCTCTGCAAGTATTTTAATCATATCAGAAACAAACTCCTAGTATGATACATGGGGGAAGGCAGAGGGGGAGGGGTAATCAATAAACTCATTTGGAGAAGAATCGAATTTTAGCAAAGCACATTAGCTGCACACACTACTAGGCTACCCCTCTCTGCATTCCTTTGAAAACCCTTTCTGGGAGTTATCGACTCAGTTGCCTTGATAAAGACAATGCAGTGTGTTCATAAAACAATTCATTAAATATACACAGAGAATTGTCAAGTCAAAATGGGAGCGCAATCATCTATTTAGCTACTTTCATGTTTGGGTCGTTGCTGAGTATTTCAGGCAGTAATTTGGGATTTGGACATCTATGGCCTTTAGTAGATCAGCCTCATGATTTTGATACTTCTTGAAATACAACCATCCTGAAAAAGTGTGTCAATACACGGGGTAATTTTAAATTATAATAGTAAAGGTACACATTTTACAACATAGGAAATAAACTTGATGGGACAGGGATGAATGTGAGAAGCGCCAGGAAGGAGGAACACACCTTTAGCTGTGAGATGAACCAAACAGCCTCATGTTTAGATATTCCTTTGGCACATTTTCTTAATGAGACTATGAATCAGACTACTACCAAAGTAAGTGGTTATATTTCTGTGAAATCTGGCACAGAATTCTCAGAATCTAAAGGTACTTGTTTTTAACAAATTACTTTCATGAAGGTATTTACAAAAGGATGGGCCTGATCCTTTGTAGTTATTACGTGGCACAGCTTCACTGATTTTAAAGGCATGTAGCTGTTATACACCAGATGAGAGTATGGACCAACGAACAATAACACAAATATAAGAACATTTTAATCAAACAGCCTTGAGTCTACAACTAGGAAAACCATTATCCCCATTATTTCTCTAAAATGTCTGCACTCAGGGCTTCCATAATAAAGTGAAAGACTTCAGAATGCCTAAAGGCTTTCTGCTATTTTGAGTGCTGATGAGGGTAATTCCCAAGAGTTCACTGTGCTGGTTTTAACACCAGCAGGAAATTAAACTCCAAGTAAGCCATTCCCTTTCCCTCGTCTCTCTGGTAAGGGAGGGACAAAAAAGGAGAGACTATGCATTGAGATAACAATTTACTAAAAGCACAAAGCAATGGAATAAGACATGCACAATAACAACAGCAACATTAATAGCAGAGGTATACAAAAAAGAGAAGGTATTTTACCAACAAAAAGGCACTCACCACCAGGAACAAAAATAAGATGGCAGATACTCCCTGCAGGTTGCATCCATGTAGTATCCCCTCAGATGGGTAGTATGGTGACTGTTCCCACATGCCACACCACACAGTATTTGGGAACAAAGGCAGTACACTGCGGGAGCTCCCACAGCTAATGTTTCCTGGCCCCAGCCCAAAATACTGGAAGCCAGTGATAAACAACGCCCCTGGCAGCAAGGTCAGCTGAGCAGGGGTCACGCTGCTGCTCAGCTGGGCTCAGTTCTGCACAGGTGCTGGCTCTGCCTCTTCTAACTCTCCATGGTGCTGGTGGTCCACCCTGTGGGCCATCGACACTGCTGGATTTGTAGGTGGGGTGTGCTGCTGGGCATCACTCCTAAGCAATGGGATGAGATGGGTCTGCTGGGTTGTATTCTGTAGGAATACAATTTAGTCTTCTCAGACTCCGCTACATAAACACTCCAGGCTTCCAAATGAGCATTCTTCTTGAGCTGAGAGCAGGAGATAACAGTGGTGTATCAATGATACCCACTGCATCCCCGCAATGTGACTGAGAAGAGATGTCCCATTTTGCGATGCTGTCAAGAATGCTATATTTCCATCAGCACATTCTTTTGGTGAATCTAAGTTTCCTTTTGCTGGGTCACTAGGCGAAAATATTGAACCAAGACATCCATATCTTCACTTCACCAGCCATGGGCACACCGCAGAAGGAAAGCTGTTGCCAGAGGGAGACTTTTATCTTCCAGTTTCCCACAGCAGCATGCTAGCTTCTGGTCAGTTGACCCTACAAAACTCCAGTAGAAAGGCTAAAAAAGCATGCATGGTTCCCACATGGGATTCTATAGCAGGTTAAGACCGCACTTGCAGTTTTGGAAATCTGTAAGCAAAACTAATCATATTTTGGAAGGTATAGTTTGAAGAGTCTAATATTTGTGTACAATACTTTGGTTTTTTTCTGGGGTTTTTTGTGGTGGTGATGCGACCATTGGACGTAATCCCCACTGCACCGCCAGAGTCACTGACCCAGCCCCCTTTCTCTATGTGGGTGAATGAAGAAGGACATTGGGACAATTATCCCTCTCAGGATAGTGAGCCTGAGGGGGAGGGAGAAAGTGAGGCTGGGGAAATCCCCTATCTCCCCTGATTTTCCTGCCCTTTGCACATGTCTGTCAAGTTTCAGTTTTGCCCCTTTCCCCTCAAGACTGTTTTAATATTCAGCAAGTTATTTTAATATTCATAGTTTGCTGGAAAGTGCTGTTGTTCTGTTATCTCTATTGGTTAATGTAAATGTCTTCCCTCCCCATTCAAAATTTATTGGGTACCTGTCACCCCTTGTCATTTCCNTCGCTACTGTTTCAACGACTGCTGCTGCTCCCTGGCAGGGGAGAGACGGCCTTGGGAAGGCTCAGCAGGCCTGGGAGTTCTGGCAGTTCTATTGCCTGAGCAGCCAAGCGCTTTCTAAGTGTCGCCTCTGCTGACCTGTGGCCAAGTGGTCAGTAGCGACCCCACTGAGACAGTTTTTTGGCCTAGAAATTGAATATAAAGCAAATCCCATCCTTTTCCTATAGAAACTTGGATCATTTTGAATGTGTGAAGGGTTCCAGAAGTCAGAGACACTGTGTACAAATGTATGCATTACTGCCTTGCACAGCAGCGCTGAGTGACTGTATGCAGAGGTTAGTTCCAGAGAAGTCATGCTACATTCTTTCTCTAGTTAATGGAAAGAGATGAGCTATTCCAGAGGGGCAATTCAGAACATCTGAGAGTTTCTGAATTTTCGGCTGAAATCACTTCTTCCTATTAACCTCTTTCTATCCCTCTTTCTAGGAGCCTCTTATTTTGCTGTAGGGAGAATGCACAAAAATATCATCAGTCTTTGGCCCGGTCCTCTTTCTCCCTGGAGAAAAACCCCTCCCTCCTTGCCTCCCTCCCACCTTTCCTCCCTTCTTTTTTTGTCTTAGCCTGTCATGTAACTTTGTCCAAACTTGCATGCACATCCTGTAACTTATTATCCTGCAGATAATTGTGGCAGAATTTGAATCTACCAGACATTCTGACTTCTTTCACTTCATCAACAAAACAACTATTACACCTTAGAAAACTTAACCTGTCCTAATTAAAATTGATCCAGGAATTTTCCTGTGAAATAACATTCGTTGAAAGATGCTGATTGACTGAAGCCAAAATTTTTATGAAGTTACTTAGTTCTGGGATGAGATAGCTGATGACAACTAGTCCAACTAAAATGGATCAAGCCTGTAGCAGCCCTATAGGGACTACAGCAGCTCAGCACATACCTGTGAAAGTGTTTGGACTCTAGCAGCTCCTACATTTAGTCATTTGTTCTATCTGTGTTTTCTACATATTAAAACTGATAATTGGATTCTCCACTTTCATGACTAGCTGTTTCATATAAACAAAACAAAAAGTTTCATTAACTAGTGGCAAGGCCACTCCTTCAGTCTGTGGGAGACCCAGCTTTAAGTTCTACCTCTAAATTAGAGAGGCCATAACATAGTTTATATGAATGGTTTGGTTACTCAGTGGTTTCTCTTTTTGCGGAGGTGTGAGAAATTTCAGGAACATCAGTTTCAGTTATACAGAAAACAACCAAATTCCCTTAAGCCACATTTAAACATGAGAGAGCCTGACTCACTAAGCAACTTAAAACTGTAGGTTCTGATGTTCCAAAACCTCTACTCCTTTTTCTTTTATGCAAAACAAGGATCAGATGTGGTTCGGTTCCTTACTGGCCCTTTTCCAAAGCAGGCAATGAGAGGCAGGCCTAGAAGGAAAAAGAGATTGGAGCAAATTATTTCACGTTATTCTGTTTCTAATTTGTTATAAGGGAAAATTGTTGCCAAGGGGATCTCAAGTTGATAAGAAACTTTTGTATCACTTTCAGTTTATAATAGAAGCATTTTGAAGGGAAAAAAAATTTTCTTTATAGAGTAACGGAGTAATGGAGTATTCTTTATGTCTCTCCTATCAAAGCTATGCAAAATATTTTGGTTGCTAATGATATTCGGTATGATCAGTACATGTCAGAACACAACTTTGTCAAAGCAAGTGAAACATCCCTTTTTGGTATAACAACAATATTTCTTGAAAGATTTTCAAGTTTCAGAATTTTCTACCATATAAATATAGTAACAAAATATTTACACAACAAGCCAGATATGTTTCTGTTTTTCATCAGTCCTTTCACTGAAAAATGATTTCATTAAATGCCACTTATTGAAATAACTCGTGAGCAGGATATTTCAAAGCAGTTGAAAATTGTTACTCCTCTGGAACATATTTTATAGGCATATAGACAGAGATGTTGGTCCTCATGAACTGAAACAAAGGAAAACATATTGTAGTGTAGCCCCAAGGCCATGTCCACAAAAGATATAAATGGCAAAATTTGGAAGTAAACACCCCATTGAAAACCCCCTAAATCACTTTTCAGTTATTGCTCAATTCCTAAGGCATTAAAGTACTGAGGACACTTAGATTTTGCAAATAAGAAACTTGAAGTTCAGCCTCTGGATATGACCAGGAGTGGTATATCTCGCCTTCTGCTAGACATCTGTCTCACATCCAAGACTAGTCAGAATTCAGACAGGGCATAGGTCTTCTCCCCTGTGCTTTCCATAGGAAGCCCCACTGCACCCCAATAGATCCAAGGACAGAAAGCATAGCAAGTAACTTCAGGACTGGTTGGGATGGAAAAGTAAAGATCTCCCTCTTTCACTGTTAAATGTCATCCACTATATCACAAAAGAATCTCCAAACAAGCAACTCTGAAGCCTTTTGTAGCCAAAAATCACATGAGAAAACTGGTGCTCTACACTCCATCTAGTATCATCCCAGAGTAACTATTTCTGTTTTTACTTTCTTTTACCCTGATCAGGGCTGCTTCCTACTCCTTTCCCTCACTGCTCTGTAGATTTAGCTATTAAAATTTACATTTTCATCTTATTTACTTTCAGAAGTTTGGGTTGTATCTACCATCTTGAGTGAAAAGCATGGTTATTATATGTTCATAAATTAGGTTTCACATAATCACCCATTTAAGCTGCTCCACTTTAGATAGTAAAATTAAACATTCATGAAACGAGAGACTGTAAGGAAGAGTGAGATCCTGAGGGAGTTCACCTGGGAAGGAGGACAACTGGACTCCAAAGTCTGCTCAAATTAATATTTAATTATTTTTTCTTCATTTTTCTCTGGTTCAATGAATACTTCACTGCACAGCCAAACAGCTCTCTTGAGAAAATCACAGCCAAGAGTACTTCTCAGCAAAGATTCAGCCAAGGTTTGCCATGTCATTTCTATGTAGTAAATGGAGAGTTGTTTCTGAGTATATACAACTGGAGATGTTGTGGAGTCTCCCTCGCTGGAGAGTTCAAGAACCATCAGAACACGATCCTGTGCCATGCACTCTAGGATGGCCCTGCTTGAGCAGGAAGGTTGGATCACATGGCCCACTGTGGTCCCTCCCAGCCTGACCCATTCTGTGATTTCGTGTTTCTTTGACTCTGCAGCCCTAGCCCTGCTCCCCTCTGTGACTGTCCCTGCACGTGCCACACGAGGCCAAATCCCATGCAACAGTAAAGGAGATTGTTCATAATGCCAGGTGCTGAGGGATTAACAGCAGGTCACAAGAACTTGTACCTTACCATTGTCCTTATTGAAGGTTCTGTCATGGTTTTCAGCAACACCGTCAAATAAAATCTCAAAGCAGTTACATTTTCAAGAAACACAACACAGAGACTAATCAAAAATATTAGTATGAAAAACAAGGTGAAGAGATAGCAGACAGTAGAAAAGTAAGGTAGGAGATGTTATAAAGATGTTTGTGTTAGTCATTTTGACTTCTGTCAGTGAAGCAGGTCAGGAAATCTTTGCTTCCCAATCAGTGACTGCAGTGTCATGCCAAAGCTACTCCTACTCTTCCTAACTTCTGCTGCAAACCGAATTATCCAAAAATTTTATCAGACATGTGAATATGACTAAGGCACAAGACTCATCACCACAAAGAATAATTTGCTTTCTGATGAAAACAAAAGGGTAATGTTCTCTTTTGAGAATCCAGTATGATGAACACCTAATAATATATTATTATTTAACAATCCCCATGTGTGCTTTTAAGTAGAAGAATGGTACATAGATTAGTTCATAAGCAATGTTCTTTTATTACTTTCCTGATGTTACAAGAAACTGTTCCATAAAATTTATGCTAAATATCCCTTTTCAGTTCTTTTTGCACCCTAGAGAAGCTCGCGTAATCATTAATACATGGGGGAATTTTTAGAATGAAACTGAATCTTTTTAGGGAAAGATGAGATCAAAAGATATTCACTAGAGACATGCATGATACAATTAGGAATAAGAAAGATCCTTATGCCCTGTTGGCTTAATTGATATTTTCCAGTAAAATTATTTTTAAAAAAGAAATAATAATAACAAATTAATAGGCTGTGAAGGGCTTCAATGTGAGATTATAAAATGGGAAACTTGTTGGAATATGAGTCACAGTTGAACAGAAAACATTTTTTATTACACAGAGATTTACTGGAATAGCTGAAACTCATAAATGGAAGACAGCAAAACCAGGCCTGAATGAATAACAAATAATACAACCCTGATCCTCCTTATCATGTTGGAAAACCTGTTTTCCAAAATCCAGTCTTTTTCATATACGTTGAATAGTTTTCCCCTGTAAAGTTGTTATACTCTTTTAATTGATGGATATTTTGTGTTCCGTTTACAGGACATGAGATTTTGAATCAAATCCAAAATATCTGCAGTTTCTGGTTGACGTATTGCAGTTGACTTAACAGTTAACAGCTTATCAGTTTTATAAACTGGACATCATTTATGTTAAAGGCAATTGGGATTAT
This sequence comes from Pomatostomus ruficeps, assembly GCA_013400735.1. Lineage (NCBI taxonomy): Eukaryota > Metazoa > Chordata > Aves > Passeriformes > Timaliidae > Pomatostomus > Pomatostomus ruficeps. The sequence goes on from VYZT01015853.1 coordinate 39,944, forward strand.
AACAGCCAAAAAATTTGATATTAAAAAAATAAATTGAAGCAAAAAATTTAAAATTGCCTGCTTGTTCAACATCAATTTGCTAGAATGTTTAGCTGGAGTCCAAAAATGTCTTCTTTGAGACTGATTTCCCATTTAGTACATGTTTATCTTGAAATGTCCTTTCAGTGGTCAAATCAGAGCTCTGAGAGCAAGAATCAACTATCACACATTTGAAATTAGACATTACAGTCTATGTGTGTATAAATCCTTACAAACAGTAGGTGACAGTTTGTACTCAGATAACTGCTTCCCCTTTCAATCTCCAAATTAAGTTTGCATACTACTTCAAAATACACTCAGGGGAAGGGTGCATTTTTGTGTGTGTGTGAAAGATCTGAAATATTGCACAAAATGGATTCCACTAGTCAAAAGTCACAATATTTACAAACGTCTTTTTCCAACCCATGTTTTTATTGATAGAGTGGTTGGGAAAAGAAAGGAGTGTAGTTCTCTAACTATTTCTCACCTTTATCCAAGTCTTCTTTCACAGACAGAGAAAAAAACAGCTATGGCAAACATTTGTCCAACATTTCTTTAATATCTTAGAACCATGGAAAGTGAACAACCCAAGGTGAACTTTCTTGCAACTAACTCTATTTCTATTATTAGAGACTATTTTTGATGTCTATTTTTGTTGTAGTTTATATAAAAACAAACAAACAAACAAACAAACAAACAAACAAACAACTTCTTATTTAATTTGATTTATTTTTTTACTGCTTCCTTCTACTTATTTTTCTCTGAAGTAAATATGCCATTTTCTTTCAAGAATTCAATGAAGATCTTTTTAATAGATTTTGATCACACAGCACCAGATAGCACAGACCTACTAATTCATTTTACAGAAAATACTTTGATTTATTTATAATGTGTGGGGTCTGTCTTTTTTAATAACAATATGAGGTTTACCTCATTTTCAGCATCTAATTTACTATATCTGAACATTCTGCTCAAAAGTATTTGTGTGTCCTCACCCAAGCTATATCTGTAGAGCAAATATTTCTCAGTAAAGATAGATTTTTCATTTATCATGCTGAATTGCAGCATGTTTTTATCAGATCAATTCTCTGATTTGTCAAGATGATCTTGAATTCTAAATTTGCCACAAAAATGCAAACACTCATAGGTGCAGGAGAGATTCCCACAGAAACCTCCTTTATTTAGCTGCTGGTCTGACAGTGGAGCATGAATGACTGCTCCTCTAGATATCCATTTCCAATGAGCTGTGCAGCTGCCTCATCCAGTTGCCATTTCCCTAGCTTTGTCATGAGACTGTCTTTTAAGAATAACTGGACAAGACACAAAATATCTGCCAATTCCACTCTTGCAAAAAAATTAAAAATTGATACCTACCAAATAGAAGAGCAATTTGTTTTTTAAAGTAACATATTTGAAGAGGTCCATCTTGATTGTTACTTAACTTCTTATTGTGTTCTATTTGCTTAGAAAATATGTGCCTTTTTTTTTTTCAGCATATTGTTTGTTTGTTTGTTTTGCAAATGAAATTAAATGGACTAGCCTAGCAATGGCTAGTACCCTGGTTTTATTGGACATATTTGGATTATTCTGGTAGGTCTTCAAAATCTTTGCAAGTCATCCAGCTGTTTTATAATCCGTTCTTTCCTTACTCAAGCAGTGTAAACACATTTTTTTCTCTGCTGTTGCACCAGTACTAATTGGCTGATTACAGCTGACTTTTTAAGTAAAAAAAAAAAAAAAAGAGAGAACATAAAGCACATGATCAAATCAAGGTAATAGCTCTCTGTCCTGACTAAGGAGTATAGCTTCTTGAGTCAAAACTAATCCTTATGTCTCTTGTTCATTTTGCACCTTGGATTTTTTGACTGTGTTTCTTTTTGTCTATATTTCTTTTTGTCCATGCAACCATTTTATATTAATCTCTAGCAATAACAGTTAGAATCTGCTTTCTGTGCTCTCCCTTCTTATTTTCAGGCTGACTGAAACTAGATCCCATCGTGACAGTCTTCCAGTCTGACAACTGACATAACCCTGCATCACATAAATGCAAATTGTGTGTTTTGTAACCAGATCGTGGCTGAGCAGCCAAGAGAAAAGCTCCCAGATCTGTCTGGGTTTGTGTTTTTGGTGTCACCTCTTCTAAGAAGGAACAGGGAAGTGGAGTTTGCTCTCCTGAGGGAAGGCCGAGGGTAGCATAAGTGCAGAGAAGGCCTTGAACAGCAGCACAGGGCAAACAGCCAAAGAGAGAAAGGGAGCATGAAGCATGAAGAGAAACAGAAGTTTTGCTCCTGATAAGAGCAAGGGACCTTTATGAAGGAAGACTTCCAAAGTTAAGACTGAGACAAAAAGAAAGCAGGATGCACCAGATTCACTCTAGTAAATCCATATTTTTCTTGTATTGGGAAACCAGTGCTTGACCCAGCTCTCCAGACATGGCCTTACCAGTGCCGAGTAGAGGGATCACCTCCCTTGACCTGGTGACAGCACTTATTCTAATGCCATTCAGGACACTTTTGACATTCTTTTCTGCAAGGGTATACTGCTGGATTTTGGCTTGCTTGTTGCCCACAAGGACACCAAATGCCTTCCCTGTAAAGCTGCCTTCTAGCTCATTGACTGTTTGTACTGGTGCCTGGGGTTATTCCTCCTTCCACCCCAGGTGCAGGACTTTGCACTTGCCCTTGTTGAACTTCATGGGAGTCCTGCTGGCCCATTTCTACTGTCCAAGTCCACCTGGACAGCAGCATGATCCACTGGGTATTAGCTACTGCTCCCAGACTCTGCCATCTGCAAATCTGCTGAGAGTTCACTCTGCCATCATCCAGGTCATGAATGAAGGTGTTAAACACAATGTGTGCCAGTGTTCATCCCTAAGGCACACCACTAGTGACTGACTTCCAAATGGATTTCCTGTTGTTGATACCAATCTTGTGATCCCAGCAGTTCAGTCAGTTTTCCCTACCCCGTATTTTATGAGTCTTTCTATGCGCTTGCTAATGGACAGTGTCAAAACCCTTGCTAAAGCTGAGACAGACAACATTCAGTGCTCTCTCTTCATCTATCAAACCAGTCATCTCATCACAGAAGTCTATTGTATTGGTCATATTCTCCTTTATGATTGTATGATGGTGAGCTGGAATTTGGTTAAATTTGGCTATTTTTATCCTGAATTCTACAAAATCACACTTTCATTCTGTTCAGTTTAGCCACAAGTTGAAAAAACAGTGTCTGTATGAAACAAATGCTGACCAATTGTTAAGTGATTTTTTTAAACATTCTAGCTATTGTTTTCAGCCATAAAGCAACATTAGGGAAAACTTAAGTATCAGGGGAAAAGTGCTGAAATTTGGTCTCTGGCAGCTAACAAGAAGGTCTGCATTAAACTACTCTTCTGGGATCTTTCCTTTTTGCTTAAAGGGTGAGTGAAACATGTGCTAAAAATTTCATAACAGTATGCAAGAAAAGATGTGAACTTAAATTTATGCAAGGACTTCAACCAAATGATTATCATTATCAACATTTTCATATTCAGTCTTCATAGTAGTTTGTAGGGTAACATTTCTGCCAACATTCAAGCTCTGATGAAATGGGGATTATATAACAAAGAAATATATATTTTTTAATTAATCTATCAAATAAATCTCATTAACACAGAGTCTCATCATAGTAATTGCTTAAGAACTAGGCATTAGAACATAGAGCATCTAAAAGAGTTTATTATATTCAAATGTTGGGTAAGTATCTTTGAATATAATTTTATCTTCTCATTTATTTTTGACAAGATAGAAATAGTAGAACACAGTATAAAGTAAAAGAACAACAAGGAAATAATGGAAACAAAAAATTAATAAATGAGATTTCTAGCCTTTTGTTATCTTTTTATGCAGCAGGATCTAACACCAAATGTAAATCACCTAATTGCTAGCTTTTGTCCTTTTGAAGTGCCTCAAGGAATGATAACTGTGGAGATCAGACTGATGGATAACTCTTGCAATATCCCTGAGGTGACATTTGATATCATAATGTCTTTGATATTGTACTTGTCATATACATACACTTGTTGCAGTAGGTCCACAAAAGTTGTGCCAGAAATCTTCCCCTTTCAAAAAATGAAAGAAGCCAATAAACAATGAATATAAAATATGCCAAAGTTATTTTAGCTATTTTACAGCCTGCAGCTTCATTGATGCCAGAAGAGACTGCAAGTATGTAGAAGAATCTAAGCTAAATTTGGGGTAAATCCAGACCTTTGCTGATCAGACTTAAAAGTGTACTTTCTAGCATCAAGAAAATGTGATGTTAAGTTCTCTTGTGAATAAAGCTAGTTAGTTCCAATACAGAAAGCAGAACTGAATTGATTAGATGTGAGATTTATTACTTAAAGCCATCAGCAGCACTGGCTCTTGTGACCAAGAGGTAGCACAAGTCAATTCAATACAACTGCTGAGATGAGCTGCTCTATATGATCAGTGTTTCTCAAAAGTAATGCCCATCATTACTGCATTTATGCCATGGATCACTCCTAACCTGTAATAAAAATTATAGGGTAATGTGGAGTTTTCTTTTACTCCTTTTGCTTAAAGTAGAGCTGGAAGTAAGTTACAGGACACATCTCAATGGGAAAGTGACTGTTGTTTCTTCTTCAATGACTGTAGGAAAGTGGCTTTTCAAAACCACCAATGAAATGGAAACTCAAGTTTCTTTTTGAAAAGAAATGCTTGGTCTCAGCATTTGAAATATCTGCCTAAATTCAATGGATTATCTCAAGTCACACAGAGCACATTTTAAGAGAAAAGGAAAAAATCTGCTTCAAACTAAGATCTTGCTGCTGTCTGGGAAGTCAGTCAGAAGAGATAGGCTATTATGAATCTTGGTATTTTTAGTGGGTAGATGATTTTACTTTTACTCTGTCTGAGAGACGTAATGGTCTTAACATTCATATTGGGGAATTGAGGTTCAGTAAATGGTTTGGGGAAGGTGCCCCACATGACAGCCTATTTTCTTAGGCAGACTTCTACAAAGAACAAAATAAAACTCCAAAAACCATTGACTTCTTTGAACAACAACAGGAGACATTTTAGGAAGACAGGAAGGCTAACTGACTAAGTTATGGAAAAAGAGATATTAGAATCTGAGGAGATGCCTCTAAAATAAATAATGACAAAATAAAATAATTTATATACAAAACAAAATTTTTGCTACACAAAATTAATTGCATACATCAAAGGGGACTTGGAAATTAAGAATCCTGCTACAAAGGTCCTCTTGTCAAAGCAACAGAGATGGAAGCTCAGAGGCAGAAGTGGAAATTTCTATTAAGGAGTCTCATACCATGTATGAAATACTGTTTTCAGGATAGCTTGACTAGCATATGTTCAATATTGTTTAGAAAAAATGAGATATGAAAATGCATTTTATCTTTCCGATACTTTCATGGAGAGAAAGAGAGAGAGAGAGGATGTTCTTGTATATGCTGTCTAAAGTAAGAAGATATATTTAAAATATTTTAAAACTATCAATTTCCTTTTACTTTCATATTCTTTTATAGGGTAAATCATGTGGTAGGACAGTTTACTTAAGAAGAGGTCTAGAGGAAGTGTGATTCAGCTAATACTGTCTTAGAGAGACCCCTTCTTGTATCAGGCAGAGTATTTCCAGAGATTTTAGTAGAAATGTTAACAAAATTCCAGGGAATTCAAGGACATAAACTCAGAGGATACAGTTGGGTTAAGAATAACTTTTTTAATCATCTCAGTGGCCTTTCTTTATGATAAACAGTCTTGAGTTGATCAAAAGGAAAAAAGCAAAATGGTAACTCAAAGATTTCCCTAGCCTGTTTCTTGGTTCTTTTTGCAACTCTGTATCCTTCCACCTTCTCCCTCTCTTTCTTCTCATGAGAAGTAGCTATTTGTATGACTACATAAAAACTTCCATCAAGACCATGATTACCCTTCCTCTTACTTCCCCTATTCTTAGAAGATCAGTTCTTACCATCATTCAGCAAAGTAAGGCCGACTTGGGATCTCCATAACTACTCACACAAACGGATTTCTTGTTTCCCTTTAAATTCCTCTTTAAAACTCTCCTTTGCATTGATGCCTACATCACCACTCAATCAAAATATCCCTTTCATATGCACTTAGAAATGTTTTATTCCTCAATTATTAGAAAACAAAAGTAAATGAAAGGAAATGACAGCAACTGATTTACAGAATAATTTATGATCTTATGATTGCTGGGAACATCCTTATGTTTTGCTCCAGATGGGTTTTGTCTTAAGTGAGGGCAGTGAAGCTAAACACAGATAAGTACACTTAACACAAAAAGCATTTAGCTGTGGTTGCATGTATGACCCACAGCATTTGCCTTTCCAAGTAGTGAAATGTCATGGCTCAGATTCTCATAAAGTTCTCTACTATACCTTGTTCAGTGCTTATGATTATCAGTTTATTCTTTCAAATTCTTGATATAAGAATTAAAAACATGTGGCTTTAATAAAATACTGCGATTTTTTCTCACAGCTAATTAGATTGTGCAGAACCCACACTGATGTGTCCAAGTTTTGAACTGCATCTCACTGCTGTGGAACATCTGTTTGCACTTGACTGTGTCAGGTTGCCAGAAGCATGATCAAATTAACTGTGGAACTAGGGTCAGATCCTCTAAGTTTCTGTAAGCAGCTATTTTTTTTCTAATTGTTAAGAAATGTAGCATATTTATGGTAGAAATAACCCAAGCTTACATTGCTTACATGCTGTCATTCATATTTATTTGAAAAATTGAAAACAAATACATTTTATTGTCACCTTCATTAGGCTTTTGCTACGGCTGGATTCTGTACCTGGGACAGGGCAACCCTGGATGAACACACAGACTGGACAATGAGAGGCTGTAGAGCAGAGCTGTGGAAAGGGACCTGGGAGTTGTGTTTGACAGAAAGTTGAACATGATCCAGCAGTGCCCTGGCAGCTAGGAGGGCCAACCTGGGGTGTCCTGGGGGGGATCAGGCACAACATCACCAGCTGGGCAAGGGAGGGGATTATCCCACTCTGCTCTGCACTGGGGTGGCCTCACCTTGAGCGCAGGGGGCAGTTTTAGGTGCCACAGTATAAAAAAGACATTCAGCTATTAAAGAGGGTGCAAAGGAGGCACATGAGGGTGATGAAGGGCCTTGAGGGGAAGCCATATGAGAAGTCACTGAGGACACTTGGGCTGTTCAGCCTGGAGGAGACTGAGGGGACACCTCATTGCAGTCTAAAACTTCCTCATGAGGGGAAGAGGAGGGGCAGACACTGATCTCTTCTCTGTGGTGATCAGTGACAGGACCTGAGGGAATGGCCTGAAGCTATGTCAGGGGAAGTTTAGGTTACGTATCAGGAAATGGATTTTCACCCAGAGGGTGGCTGAGCACTGGCACAGCTCCCCAGGAAAGTGGTCACAGCACCAGCCTGACAGCTCAAGAAGGGTTTCGACAACAGCCTCAGGCACATGGTGTGACTTTGGGGTGTCCTGTGCAGGGACAGGAGTTGGGCTTTGATGACCCCTGTGGGTCCTCTCTAACCCAGGATATTCTATGATTCTATGTTATATTGTTCCCAACAGAACATGATCATATCCTGACAGACGAAAAATTTTAGGCAAGGAAAAAATCCAGCAAAAGTGTTCTTCCTAGGAGCAGGAGATACCTAAATAGCATATTGACTATTTGCCATTTAACTTTTTATCATTTTTCTGAAAATTATTCTTTTTCAGTAGTTAAATCAAGTCACTGTAATTAAATTCAACAATCCAAATCAATCTATCTGTTCTTTTGTATAAAAACTTTCTACACGACTAGCAGAAAATGAGGTTATGTTCAAAATTAGGAACAATCATTTGAACTGGGTCTATCAGTACAATTACTTTTGCTGTATTATAAAAATTTTCTGGCCAGAATATCTAAGCTGACAACTAACAGTAACTAAGCAATTAGGGACATCTGCTCTTCTGTGCTTCTGAAATCTGTTATATAAACAGATTTGTAATACATTCTCTTTCTTTCAATAGAGGTCCTGTAAATCTTATTTAATATCTAATTCTTAAGAATCAAATCCTGATAACATAAACCAAAAGTTTAACCCCTTTAATGTATTCTCACTTTTATAAGAAAGTTTAATATTTTTAAATGTTGTCTTTGCATATAAATACAGATCTACTCTGTTAAATAGGTCCCATTAATTGAACCCTGCATTGACATATTCCTTCTGTTTACAATAAAGTAGTCAGGATTACCTTTTTGCATACATAAAGTTTGAGTACTATGTGAAAATGAAAATGTGAACTTAGAGGGAGAATCTACTGAGTAGCTCACTAGGGCAATTTACTGTTACATACACATGATATTTTACCAAAAAAACCATGCAGTATTATTCCTTACCTTCAATACAGCCCTGCTTTGAGCAGATCACTGTTTTCATATCTTAAAGATCTAGACCTTTACTGTGAGCATGGGATTTACTATTCAGTTTTCTGTGACCACAGAAATCTCGTTCTCTAAACACAACAGCTTCCCTATATAAACACTAAAATGTGCATCTAATTTATGACTACTTGTAGACTTGGAACTTACTGATTTTATGGCCTATGAGAAGTAAAGCTTGTTGTCATCTCTGTGGATCAAAGCATTTCTTTGTCAGTAGGATGAAGGCACAGAGCACTGCTGATGACAAAATTGTACCTTCAGAGCAAGCCCTCTGAAAATGTAAAGCTGAAGCAGTATTCAGAGGTAAGAGAAAAGGACATGTCTGAATCAAAACTAATAAGACATTTTAACTGTAGATTACAATGAAGTAGAAGAAAATTTGTTTTCTTTCATAGCGTTTTTATACTGATAGCTGTAAATTTTTTCTTGTTTCCTAAATATACAGTCCATGTTGCCAAAAGTTCCTATATTTTCAAAGTGACAGGGTGAATTCAGGGTTCTACTTTTCAGAGGTGTTACTAGTACTAGTAGTACTAATGGTACTATTTCCAAAGAAATAACTGACAATCACAAGAATATCAAGAAAAGTGTTCAGCCTTTTTCTCTTCATGAAATTATTACTACAGTGTTTTCCCCATATGTCTAACCCCACAGATGTCTATGTTTTACAATACAGACATTTTTAGTCAAACATCATCCTTACCTTACTGCACAAGGTAGTTTGACACAGACTTGCATGAAGATTTAAGAAATCTCATGCCTGAATCAGAAGTGTTAATATTTACATTCACAATCTCATTTACTTTCTGGGCTTTGCAGGTTCTACAGCTAAAATGTAGGATATCAAAAGATAACACCTGTAAGCGAAAAAAAAATTGTTTGTGAAGTTTTTTTATTAGACAATATGGTTAAGTACTGCAAGACAGAACTACAAGAGACAACTACATGAGGATATCTAAGTTAACTCTAAAAACACATTGTCACTAAGAGAAAGTGGCATAGTCATTCTAATGTGCTATTCTACCTTGGCTGTGGGTGTGTCATTTCTCAGCAAAACTAGTTTCTTTAGATGTAATTCTGTAGAGATCTGCAGCTCTCTAGCACTGGCTGAATGAGACTGCTTTGCACTAGCCTGGACACCTCTATGATATTCCACTTTGCTGTGTAGATTGACATATAAGGTGAATTTTGGAAGTTTGGTCCACTGTCAGATGTTTCATGGAACATGGTAATTCCCAGCTCTTACATAAACTAGTAAGGTCTCTAATTATGCAACTCCGAAAATGCAGTATTTGACAGCCCTAAGGTTACAAAGAGAAGGAGAATTCCAGAGCACTTTTATGACAATACAATCCTGAGTATATGATAAATATTAAGTTTATATATAAGAAACTAAATAGAAATGCACAGATGAATTTGAGAGCCTTTAACTTGTGATTAAGAGAAAATTAATGATGCAAGGTGAAAAGCTGAGCAAAACATGTATTACCATTAATTGATCTAGCTGCATTTTAACAGAGAAATTAGGTGCTTACACGGTTTGAAGGTGGATAACAAATACTAATCCTTACCAAACAGTTGATCTATCATAAATTTGTTTTATATAAGGGGTCTCCACCCTTTAAGGGCTGCTCACTGAACTACTCAGATATCTAGGAAGGGTGAAAATTATTCTTGAAAGACTTCTAGGGTCAATTTTTACATAAGACTTGTAGTATCCTCAAAGAATCACTGCAGTTTTCTTTCCTAACTAATATAGGAATACAAAACCAGATAAAAGAAATAATTTACAACAGCTTTTAAACCCCAAGTTTGTATAGATTATGACGTAGATGCATTTTCTATTGGCAGTGGCTTAAAAGACTTAAAACCACATAAGTTGTGTAGAAGTCCTAAAGACCTGCAAAGACTGAAGTGTGGATAAAGAGGATATCCCAAGAAAATCTAGGACTAGGGAGGAGTTCGTTTATCCTATCTAACCAAGGTGTTAAAAGAGAAAATGTGTTTTGAACTGGGATTTTCCTGTGGGGGTGGGAGGGGAAGAGGTTATATTTTGGGAAATAGTTTTGTCTAGTAGGTAACTTGAAAAATATAAGTGTCTGCTTTCAGTGATTTCCGAAAGGAGAATTTTGGGGGGGCGGCGGTGGGAGCAAAGAAAGGGAAAGTGTCCTCTTTTCAGTTCACCTTCTCTAATATCCTGGTTGTGATGAAATCTTTCCAGCTGGCTCATATTAGATCCCCTTTATCCCTTGTGGTGGTTGACCTTGGCTGACCACTGAGTGCCCACCAAGTCGCTTTATCACTCCTGTCCTGGTTTTCAAAGAC